>PVKM010024711.1:0-20363 GCA_004027735.1 Carollia perspicillata
GGGAGCATAGTATTCCCTGCACAATGTTCCCATTTATTAAGTCGGGTGCTTATTTTAAAATTGCAAATATCTTTGTTTGGTTCACTGCAAATTAAAACCAAGATTTAGGAAGTTACATGATGCAACAATTATTCGTGTCGTAACATAGAATCAAACCCATATCTCGCCCTTCTGCCTAGGGTCGATGAGGGGGAAGGAGGAACCTGGGGGAACCTAGGGGAATTCAGGGCAGGAGGGATTTTGTTAAGATGAGAGTAATTGAAAGCCAGAGGAGCGACACCGGTTTCGACCAGGCAGAGGGAGCTGACTGCGGTTCCGGGAGCGCGTGTGGGCGCGGCCCTCGCCGCGACGCTGCACGCGGGTTGGGCTGAACTAGTAGAAGAGCCACAGTTTTCCCGCGGGGTGGGGCGGGCCTTGGATGTGATGGCTGTTTCTCACCTACTGAGATCCCTTTCCAGAAAAGACCATTCTGCTGCAAGGACATGAATCCCTGGTTTCCTCGTGTCCACATTGGGGGTCCTGGAGAAGTTTAGAGGACACCTTGGGAGACGTTCCCGCAAAGTGCGGACTCAGAGCAGAAAAGCATCACCCCACCCCCCAGGGCGGGCTTGCAGATACTGGTCTTGCTGCTTAGCGGCCTGGGCTGATGCCTAGAGGTGGGCGGTCATTGGGCCCATCCACGATCCTGGGCTTTGGACCGAAACCCACACGGTCCAGGGGGGCAGGGGCGGAAAGGGGGGTCGCAGCCCAGGGGAATGGGGAGCAGTAGTGTTGACACTATCCTCTAGGATCGACAGCTAGGGATTTTGTTATCTTGTTGAAAGGGAAATATGAGGTAGGGACCTAAAATAAAGAAAAAAAAAACAGATGTCAACATCCTTGAAAGCGGGTCAGAAGAAAAGGAATAATGAAAAGGTATATAAAGCACCCTAAAGTACGGAGACCCTAAGAAGAAGGAGCCGCGGACGGAAGTCTGGGTGGCAGAGATTGGGAGTGGGTGGGTGGGTAATCAGCGTGGTTTGTAAAGAGCTCCGCCTGAGAACGGCGGGAGGAGGGGAATGATGGGGAAACCTTTTGTTTAATGAGGAAACCTAATTATTGCGCATCTGGGAGTTTCGTTCCAACTACCAGTGAGACGGGTGCCCCCCCCCCCACATGCAGTGCGCATGCCCCAACCGTCGGATTTGCATGGTTAGGCGCACACGTGAGCCTCCTCCTGCAGAGCAGGGCCCGGCCGCAGCGGCCAATGGAATCCGGCTCTTTCCTGCACCTCCGGATCCCCCTGGCACCCTGGCCACCCACAACAGGCCTTTCAACCCCAGATTAAAATTAAAAGTTGTTTTAGTATTGATTCTCACGTTGGCACCCTAGATTTCTGTGCCAAACAGATATATTTTACAACTACCAATACGTTTACTACAAGCGAAGGTTAAAGTATTCAGAATTCCTGAAAAGTTCGAAGGCAGAGGAGGAGTCTGTTCAAAGAGCACTGGCGGGAAGTCAGAGAGTCCTGGAACTGCTGCCGACAGAGCCCTGAGACTTTGCGCCAGTGTTGAACCTTGTCCGTCACGGGAAAATCACACCCACCTCCTCACCAAATGAGTCTCAGAGGCAGAAACATTATACAGGCCGCAAACCCGGCTCTTTTCTCCAGGCCCGGCACAGCCCCCACGGTTGCCAGGGAGATGGGAAGCTAGAACACCTGCCCTCCATCCTTCTCCCTTTCCAAACACCAAAGCAGTCTGCGTGGTGAGGTGCATGTGTTAGCTCCTACATCTGTGAAATGGGACTAATTATAGAAGGGCAGAGGGAACTAGAAAGGTAGAGAAATGACATGAATCTCCAGCTTGTCTGGGCCTCTCCCACCTCCACCCAAGCTCCGAGGCTAAAAACGATGAGGTTGATTCTCTGGGGCTGCAGAAGGGGTGGGCCAGCTGGGAAATATTACCAGTCCAGCCCCTTCTGCACACCAAGGCTGCCACCTGCCCTCTCTGCAGCACCGTCCTGACAGTTCCCAACCGCCCCAGACTCTTCCTACCATATATCCCTGCCAGAATTACTGCCCGCAAATGGGCCTCCACACCCTGGAGCGCTCTCCGGTCTGTGACAGGAAAACTGCTTGTTCATGTCACTGAAATAAAACAGGTGGGGATTATTGTTTGCAGTTCCTCTCCCTTTTTGTGTAATTCACAATTCTCCAATGTAGGATTAGGCTTCAAATGCATTTGGTCAGGTACATACTCTTTAGTGCTCGGCTCAAACAATGTGATGCTTACAACTATCAGAAGTACCTCTGTGTGTCTCTTAGGTCTTTCTTTCTCACCCTCAGGCCTACAATTGTAACTTTTTTTTTTTTTTTTTTGGAGAGTGCCTCCAAAATGGAAGGCAGAGTGGCTTCAATGTCTTACGTGTTAATCTAAGATTAATATTATTGGACCAAAAAGTATTAAGTTGACATAAACTGTTAAGCATTTAGCTGCCAACATCCATGTGTATTTGTGAGAGAGATACCCACTGAACCTTCAGAAATGCCAGCTGGTACTGTCTATAAAGAGTAAAAAACTTTATTACATTGTGTTTTGGGATTGTCTTTGCAAAAACTTAAACTTTCTTCTAAAATGCCCAATAAAATCAAATGAGCCTTCAAAAGAAAAAAGGCCATATTGTTTAAAATACTTCTTGAACACTAGACTTTAGGCTTTTTTCTTATAATTGATTATCTTTGTGCTTTAAGGAAAATAATGGTGCATTTGAAAGAAAATATAGACCTGGGGGGAAAAGTCTGTCAATCAATCAATAATCTTCACTGCTCTCAGATGAAGCAAAATCCTCTCTCCCTGTCTTTGGAGTGGCTGTGATAAGGGGTTTTTCTTCTTAAGCATTTTGGGTAAAACAACCAGCATAAGTCTCACTTTCATGTTCCAGTCCCTTTCCTGAGGCAGGTTGCAGATTCTCCACGAAGCTAACTTTGATGACATCTCACTGTCATCTCTGAGAGATGGAAAGGCCAGCAGGCTGGGAGTCAGGAGGGGGGACATTAAAGTGTGGGCTCCAGACTGCGACCTGGAACCCAGGTTGGGCTGCAGTTTCAGTCTCTGGAGCTGCCGCTTACAGAAATCACAAGCTCTAACCCAGGCCACTCTGGGGTCTCTTTGTCTCCCGTCTGTGCACACCTTAGAATACCTACTGGTTCCTGCCCATCCCAGCAGGCTTGGCCATTAGTACCCAGTGCCAGCAGAGCTTGTTGGTAAACTAGCTGCACTAAAGAAGGTCCTTCCCATGTGGGGCTGCCCCCTCTGACTTAAGCAGAACTAGTGACGTTATAGGGAAACGGTAAAGGAGGGTAAGGAGAAAGACTACTGAGGGCCACTACAAAAATGCAACTGACTGTGGGGAGGATTCTGGGAACCAACACTTGTCCTCCCGGTTGCCTCTGAGGGCAATGCCCACAAATCAACTGGGCCAGGACAAAGCTCCTGCCCCCTCGTGTTCTGGGTCATCAGGAATGGAGGTAGTTAGGGTGTGAGAGGGAGAGATTCCCTTCTCTCTGGCACACAGAGCAAGGAGCAAGAAGGGGTTAGGGGAGCTTAGGGCTCTCAGTCCCACGGAAATTTCCTGAAGCACCTTGTCTGGCCGTCTGCACCCGCCTACTCTCCGATTAGTCTCTCTATGCCTGGAACCTCCTGACCATCCCGAGGGGGTTATTCAAGGGCAGTAAAGGTGATCCAGGAAGGTTTCCTTGGTCTTTCCAAGCCCAAGATGCCAACCCAAGCCAACCCACGGGAGCGCAGCTGAGCATGGGAAACTCTGGACCAGCTTCTGGGATTTGGAGTCCCAGGCTCTGGGTCAGGCAGAGCAGGGTGAGCACAAGGTGCCCGAGCCCGGCCTGGTGTTGTCAAACAACAGGGATTATAGGCTGCATCTTGAATATGAATTAGCCTTCTGTGCTGGTGTGACTTTGCTTTGAAACTCAACTTGTCAAAGTATGGTTTTAATTAAACGTCTTCCGGCCCCGAAAGATTACATGTTTTGTAAAATATATCCTAGCATGAAATTTGCTTCCATGATCTGAAATTAGGTTCCTTGTAAATGTTTTCATAAAAAAGAAATAGGAAGGGGGTGTGTATGAGAATGGAGCAGTTCATACTCGCTGCGTTCCTTTAAAACGACCTGCCAGCCGGCCCGACGCCCGCCAGCTCTGGGCCGGGCTAGGGAGAGACAGGGAGCCCAGGACGCGCGCGTAACCCGAACCCGCCCAGCAGGCGCGACCCGCGCAGCTTTTGCAATTGGAGACAATTGGGCAGACGGACAAGTTAATCCCGCACTGATTTGTTTGGGATCCATCCGCTGGACGCCAGAGACCCCCTTGGGTTGCTGCTGCAAACACCTGCCTCGCTCCCCACCCCCGGCCCGCGGTGCTTGTCCTAGAAAAGACCGGAGGGGAGAGGAGGGGGTGAAGAATGGCCCTTCGGCAGCACTCAAGACAGCACCTCAGCTCGAAATTTAAAGTTCTCCTTTCGGAATTTCTGGCTGATGTTTAAAACAACAGCAAGGGCGATCGATAGCCATCCTAACAGACTGTCCCAAGCTTCTTCGAACCGACCTCAAAGCTTCCCCTGGCGGAGCCCCTGGCGGGGGCCGGGGGAGGGGGGCTGCTCTCTATCACCTGCCTCCGGGGCGAACAGCACCGCCCCGCACGCGGCCCTCCCTCGGAGGGAAAGGGCCCCATTTCCCCGGCATGGGGGCGGGGAAGGTGCCTGCTCACGCCGCATCTTTCTATGCAATACAGAATTGAGAGCTAGGTCCCCTCGGAATTCTCCTTTCCTAACTACTCTCTGAGAAACCCGCCAATTCTGGCGGGATTTGCTGGATTCGAGGAAAGCTGGGCGCACGTGAGGTGGGGTGTGATGGGGAGGGAGGAGGGAGGGGGGCCCATCTTCTTTCCGCCAGATAATTGGGACTCGAGAACCGTGGAGGGGGCGGCGCGCCAGGGAGAGTTCTTCACCGCCCTGCACCTGAAATAAGCAAGACCAATGACGCGCCTCGCTTTTCGCCCTGTTTACTCCATCCCATTCGGTGATTGGCAAAGCAGGCCCCGAAGGCAAAGGCAATAATTGCTCCGCGCTCGCCTTGCTAGGGAGGTTTGTAGGCACTTGAAGTGTAGTAAAAATAAACGAAGGAGCGAGAAAATGAAAAGGGGACAGAGTGACAATTTGCGGCAATTAAAGCGTCTGCGCCCGTTGCCGGAGGAGCAGGGACCCACAGCGGTTTTTGTTTTCCCAGGCCTGGTGATGTGACTAACTGGTTGGAGAATTTTCGTGCGTGTGCGTGTGTGTGCGCGCGCGCTAGCGTTCAGCAGCCAAGGAGCGCGCGGCAAGGGCCGGGCCCCTGGCGGACTGGGCAGCCCGAGGTCATTTCTGCGCCCCCGAAAACCCGGTGGGCCTTGGGAGAGAGCGGGGTGCAGCTCCTTCAGCCCTCCCCTCGCCCTTCACTGGTCTCCAGTGAGAGGCTCTCCCTCAGCTGCCACCTCTCCCGGGAACTTTGGAGCAAGTTTTTAGGTCTAAGTTGTCTAACTTTAAAGGGGGGGAAACATAATAACACTAATGTTTACTTCACAACTACCGGATACGCGAAGGATCACGGGTGGGGAGGGAGGCAAAGGGGGGCGGCCAGCCAAATCAAAGCTTGGGAGAGATTTTGACAGCGCGCTTGAAATATTACTCTTAATTTTTGGAAGACTTTCAAGAAGAAAAAAAGGCTGTGGGTGGGTGGAACCCCAACTTTCTCCTGTCTGACACTCGAGCGTCCCAACAGAAAGGGCTCGCACCTCCGCCACACCCGGAACACACAGTGGGAAATTGCTTCAAGACACAGCAGGGCTCTCTTCTTTCCCCATACCCTACCTGAGCCTTGAACTTCGTCAAAGGGTGGGAAGGGGGCGGGGATTCTAGGTGTCAACCATCTGCACGGCCTCGATACTCGGAGATCGGAAGGGTAACCCTAGGCCCGTGCTCCGTCCGGGCCTGGCTGGGGCAGTCCAGCTTGGCGCCCAAACTGGCACCCCTGGAGATCAGCTCCCCACCCACTACCTCTACGCCCACCCCCAAAGCCCCACCCCCACTCCGAGTCTGGGGCCACGGACGGGGGAGGGGGGGCACTGCAGCTACTGCCAAAGTCCAGCTCGGGCTGGCTTCAATGAAAGCTGGCAAATCCGGCGAGTCTCGCAGAAATTTTCTTCGACCCTAATTCAATTTTAAAGCGGATTTTTACTATTAAAAACGCTGCTGAGCAACACATTGAATTAATCTGACTGTACGGTTTTAATTACAGTGAGGGTTTTTCTACAAATCTGTACAAGACAGTGGCTGGCTTTTGGAGGATCTCTGCCTGCTGAATTCCATTACCCAGTCCCACGTTCCCTGTAGACAGAGGCGCGTGGGAGCCAGCTGCGGCGCGGGCGCTCCTGTCGCCTTCTGCTTCTGCCTGCCTTCCCGGCTCCTGTCCCCAGGGTTCTCTTCCCTCACCCCAGTCCCGCCCCGCCCCTGCAGCACCCGGGACGCCCTCCTGACTGTTTGGGACGGCTGCACTGAGATCCCCAAACGCTGAACTCTCTTTTTAACTCTTGAGCCCAAGACCTTTGAGCCTCCAGAACCTTGTCCTTAAAAGGACTCCTTTGTGCAGGGAGGGTGACCCCTTTCGTGATTTTTTACGGTTCTCCTGCTTTGAGTTCTCAGCTATTGGATGAACAACATGCTGCCTTAGGTGTTTGAGGGGGAAGGAGGTGAGGCGAAGGGATGGAGAGGAGAGGGAGAAAAGGGGGTAGAGAACACCAGTGGGCGGGATCTAGCCATCCCTGCGAGCCAGGGAGTAAATACACGTGGAGCAGACCCGCGGTCAAACAGGGCTCCTTTTATCAGTCTTAGTTTTGCTTATTTGTTGTGCATTTACCATCATCGGGCAGTAGTCCTTAGCTAACAGGATAGAAAAGAAACCTTGAACAGAGGTACTTTCAAAACGAAGCAGATTCACTTTCTCTCTTGTTCACTCTATTACATTTGTTCTCTGACTCCCTTTCTCTCCATCGCCCCTGCTTTTCCACTCTGCTCCCTCTCCACAAAGCATATGGGAAGAAATGTCATGAACCTGAATATGAACCCAAATACGTGTCCAAATGGACACGACCCTCAGCGTGTATTTAAAGAAGCAAAGGCTTTGAGCTCTGAGGTGGAGTATTTGCGCTCTCTGGACTAAATTAGTGGAGCCTACAGAAAAACACTATTTTCTGTGGATGGGAGGGCTTTTTTTCTCTTCCATTTGTGTAAAAAAGAATTTTGTTCTGAACAAAAGAGGAAGGGCGCTGTTGGAAGAATTTTTGTGAGTCCTCACCTTTTTCTAAGGGTTCTTAAGTCAGTTGCATTCTAAGCAAAGTTTATTTAAAACCTAATGAATGGCCTTACCATGTACATTGGGATGTTACACAATAAAAGAGATCAAAAGTGTGGGTGAGCAGGTATGACTATCAAAATCACCAAGACATTTGCATCACAAGGGTAGTCAGATACAGAACAAGTCTCTCGCTAGTGAAAAGCGGTTTTCATTTCTTTTTCTGTGTAGCAGGAGAGCCATCTAAGAGCTCACACAACAGGATGTTTTCCATCCCAGGTTTTTCGGAAGAGCTGTCCCAAGCTTGGCTCTTCTTGATGGTGTGAGGTGTCTGCTGTGACTGTTATTCTTACTGCCGATGAAGGGATGGAGGAATTAATAGAGAGGATGCTTGGAGGCATTTAGGAAGAGGCTTGACCGGCTATATAAACTCCTTATTATGCCTAAAAATAGTGTGCTGTTTCCTGTTGATGCTTGTTCCCTGCCACTCTAGGGTTGTGTTTATCCTGCAATAGTCAGGGGGTCCTGGTTTGCAAAGACTGGCTTGATTAAAGCTGACTTCTAACACCCCTTCCCTTCCCCCTTTGTCCTGATATATTCCCCAGAAAGGCAAATACGGAGGGGTTCAGCTTGGTTTATCCAACAGATTAAAAAGACAAACATCACCATTTGTCTTGTTTTAATCTAAGTGTTTAAACATTGTTGAGTCCCCCCCCCCCAACTGAAAGGAGAATACTTGTGTATTAGGGAAAAGAGGTTCCTATATGCTCTATAAAGAGAAAGAGAAGGCTTCTGTATATAATCCTGAAACTGGGGAAGGTAGAAATGTGTTATTTTCCTCCCCGAATCCATTCTAGGCCCAGAATGTTGGCTTCCTCTGTTAAGAATGCTTTGGGTGTTCACATATCCTGGGAATGGGGTCAGAGAGAGGCAAATAGTGTTGAATTTGAGGCCCTGGTTGATTTCTTTTTCATAACTCCCCTGGACTCCAGGTTGGAAAAGACCTAGACAGGAGCCTCTAGGTTGGACCGTGCTTAGTTGATATTCTCCAAATTTGACAGTCTAGAAAAAAATCTGTGAAGTCTCCAGTGGGCATTACTGGCCCTGGTGGACTGGGCCATACTTGTTGGGGGTTCCTGTTCTTGGGGCCCAGAACTGGGTAGACGAAGGAGATGCTGTCCCCAGACTTCAGTGAGCCTCTCTCTGGGTATGGAGTAAACAGGACCCACTTTTTAGCTGAATTTCAGGGAGCCTGGGAGGGGAATGTCTTCACACGGGCACTATAGTTTTATCACTGAAGGAAATAATTCTACAATCTCAATGTTTTCTTGCACAGATACCTCCAGCTGCTCCAACGATACAATCACTAGCCTGGGCCAGCAAAGGTGAAGAGGCAGCTCTCATGCCAGGCCCCCTCCCTCAAGCTTTCCCAGGTGTGTGTGTTGAGGGGGGAAAAAAGGGTGCCTAGGTTTCCAGGATATTAAGCACCCTTTCCCTACACACCTACATTAACAGAATTTTACACTGAATGGAGAAAATACTAGCAGGAATTTTTTTCCACCAATGTCTCCTGGCGAGTAGGTTTTCTTTTTTAGCATGGCTATGTAAATCAATACCGAGTTATTTCTTTGAATTCAAAGGCTATTTATCCAGGTCTAATTTCTTTAGAATTAACGTGATAACTGAGCCCAACTTAGCAACCAAACCCAGCCAGGCCCTGCTGAGCTCGAATGTGCGTCTAGGACCCGAGGAGGCTGCACACCGTGGCCCGGCACCCAGCACATTCCCTGAGCCATAGCTGGTACAGCCGGGGATTTTCTCACCCAGAGAGCCCATTATTCCACCCTGGCCTTGGACACACTGACACAGTCCCACGTCGGCAATCCGTGAGGATTTTTCTCTAAATCACATTGACAGCTGGAATACAAGCCCCAGCACTTCAATACCTTAAAAAGCAAAAAGCAGTTTAGGCCTCAAATTCTGCTTCTTAAAACTTCCCGAACATGACCTTCACCTACCACAAGCCCTACAAGAGCCTTGGACCTCTGAGTCCTCCAGGTTACTTCTATTTAAAATGATAAAGACTTAGAGGCCTCGCCTGTCCCAGAGTTGGCTTGGGTTCCCCAAGCAGGCCAAACAAAGTAATAGGAGCCAGGGCCCAGTAGCAGCATGAGGTGGCAGGGGCCTGGAGCCCCTGGGGTGTGCGCTCTTGCCCTGAGGCCCTGAAGAGTCTGAGTTTCTTGCCTCTCACAGACCGGCTGGAGGTTGGGGCTACGCTAGAAGGAACCAGGGGTGACTCCAACCTTACTGCCGCCGCTCAAGAGCTGGGTGAAGGACTCCAAGGATCCACTGGAAAGAAACGGCCGTGGGGAGTGTCCCCTGCCGCAGACAGCCACTTTGGGCACCAAACTCCTTGCACCCGGGCTGGTGGCAGAGGCCACACGTGGCAGACACTCACGGCAGGACACCTGGGCACACCGTGTGGGGCCAGACTAGCTCTCCCACTAGCTAGCTATTCCCGGGACTAGCTGGAAAGCCGGATGAGGACGCCTGCAGTTTGGATTCCATCCAGCAAGTGCCCAGAGACCTCTGTCAAACTGGGAGGGACCCCCTCACTCGCCTCACTCCCCATCCTCCGACTGTTCGAGCCCAATCTGGGTCGCTCAGCAGGTCTCAGCAGGACTTTCCCTTACGCTACACACAACTGCTACCTCAGTGCGGCTGCACCCTTGCTCCTCTAGAATCCATACTGGAATTTTATCCTCCATCTAATGGGGGAGGGATGACACCTCTGCAGCTCGGACAATTCCAGTCATCAGGGCTTCCTTGGGCATTAAGCAAACGAGAGAAAAAAAATGCAAACAGACACTGTTGCCCTGGATCGGGTGCTGGGTGCAGGAACTTCCCAGGCCCGTGACAAGCCGTCCCACTCGGGAAGCCAGAGAGGACAGCAGTGCACCTGCGAGCATAAAGACAGAAACGTAGACTCGTACCGGGGTGGGAGGGGGGGACCGCCTTCACCATGTTAACAAGCAAGCTGCAGGGTATAAAGCAATAAAACTGCCAAGTCTACCTGCCGACTTTGAGGACTTTACAAACAAGCTGGGCGCGCGGCCGGGTGTACCCAGAGCGCTCCGGAGGAGGGGAGACCTTCCGTTTCTCTCACACATGTATATACACACGCTGCCCACGTCTCCCCCTTACCCGGCCCAGCTTTCATTTTCCTTGAAGCTTTTTGTTGTTGTTGTTTTAATTCACTGCTGATTTGTAAACGCGTGGATCGGGTTACTGGTTCGCGTGTTAAAGTGTACCTCTTGTTAAAAAGGGAAACAAGGCACGCCACTTGAAAATGAATTCGGAGTTACTGAACCGGCTCCCGAGGCTCAAGAAGTTAAGCGCGAGGGGCTGGGAAAGGGAAGGGGGAGAGGGGAGGAAAGACTGCTGCCGTGGGAACCCAGGAGAAAACCTGCGGGCAGCGAGGTTTTCTGATAAAACTGCAGAAGGGAGGAAAGAGAGAAAAAGAGAAAGGCAAACTAGCCTGGCGCAGCCCGCAGACCCCAGGCTGCAAGCAGAGTAAATCAATTAGCATAAACCGCTGCCGCGGAGCTCCGCGCGGTATGTAAATAGAGTGCGAGCTGCTAAATCTGCAGCCACTCTTTCCGGAGTTTCTGGGACAAGCGGCACCCCTAAATTGTCCATTTCTCAGATTCCTCGGGTCGCATGACTTACGGAGTGCAAACGAATACAATGCAAAGAAGCCCGCAGTAGTTTTCCCAAAGAAAGACCCAGATTCGTACCCGCAACCCGTAGACACGTTGGTGCGAAGTGGCTAGATCATACGTTTCTGCGTGTGGCCAGGGGCTCGCTGCTTCGGGCTGTTCGCAGGTCGAAAGCTGGCGCGGAGCTCCGTGGGGGGGTCTGCACGTCTTGCCCACCCAGATCCTCTGGCAGTTCGGACTCCCGGCGCCTGCCCGCAGTCCCGGGATCCCGCCCCCGGCGCGGCCCTACCTGCCCTCCTCCGCGCCTGGTCTCCGGTCCCGCCGTCCTACCTGGTTTTCAGGCCTGAGCTGCGCGCCGGGGCTCCGCTGTCTCTGCTCGGCTGCCCGGACCTGAGAGGGTCTGGAGACTGGAAGGGGAGAGGGTAGATCCGCAGCCCGGGGCTGCTCGGAACTTAATGTCTCTCCCCAGTCCATCTTTGAAAGAGAAGTGGTTCTACCACCTGGATGTGCGGATATAAATCCCCTTGCAAATAATAAATGGATTAATAATAACAAGGTATGAAGTTCTTTTTATAGAAAAAAAGGAGAGAATTGAAACTAAATGCGGCAGTTAGACAACCATTTTGATAAGAGGATAATTGAGGCGACACTGGTGTATAATTAGAGGATAATTTATGCTATATCCACTTTTATTCCACCTCCCAAAATAAACCCAGTCCATAATCATTACAGGCAAATTGTTCTGAATTTTATAGCAGCAATTTGAACAAAGTACTGCAGTTAATCATGGGAGATTTTTGTGTATTCCTGATTAGAGCTCTAATTGCCTCCTTCCAGAAAGTAAAAATAACTGTAAAACGACTCTATTTTTATCATTAACAATGTTGACAATAAAATAAAATCAATTGGAATTGTAATCGAGAGACAAATTTAGGACGAAGGCACTTTTACTTGGGTAGTTTATATTGTAATCAAGATCTGCCAAACCACTAACCGCATGTATCATTTGCATATATTTGAAAGCATTACAGTAGCTTCTGTTTTCAATAGGAAAAAATGCATTACTGTCAGTCCTCCAACAATTCACTTTCAGAACAGGCTGCTGCGTTCTGGGGTGGGGGGAGTTCTCCCCTTTTTTGTTCAATATAAGGCCTGAAACGGCAGAAACCTCTTCAGAACGGGGTCTGATTTTCCTTTTTCTTTACAACACCCACCATGGGGTGAGGTCCAGGTGTGGGGGTTCTTCTTCCCTTTGTGGTTTCAATAAAGCACGTCTAGAAAAATCCACGGTGACAGGACGCTCCCGTGGGATTGCAGTGGAAGGGGTTGGGAGGTCAAAGGCGGGGGACCTAGCTTTAAATGCAGAGGTCACTGCTTCTGAGCACTGGCCGTATACTAGGTTCAAGGGTACTGACAGAGAGCAGTCTCCAGCCAGGTTGATCCGGGGCTGCGGCATTAGGAATTGAGGCTCCGGGTTTGGGGCGCGAGCTGCGGCAGGAGGCCTGCGGTGCGAAGCCACCTCCCTCCCGGACGGCCCTGTGCACGGAGCGGCGCGGCCCCCCGACTGCTGCTCGGGGCTGGGATTGGAGTTGCCGGAGGTAGACGAAGAAGTCTGAGAGCCTCGCAAACACCAGTAGAAGCCGTGCGCCTGTGACGTCAGGGGGCGACTGACCAATGGGGAAGCGCTGCCCTTTGGAGACAAACCATTCGACTCGTGGCGTCTGCATCAAGTCTGAAAGCAGACGCGCAACTTTCGCAGAATCCACCTTAAAATCTCTGCCTTAAACTGCACCAGCCCCCAAAAAATCCAAGGGGGGAAGCGAAGGGGGGGAGAGCAGATTCCCCCCTCCCCCTCTCCTCTCCCATCCCTCCCCCTTCCTCCTCCCTTTGAGTTAACAAGGCCCCGCTCACTATATCTCTTTATATTAAATATATATACATTAGAGAAGAGCGAGGGAGAGGGAGAACCACCTCCGCCCCCCCCCCCGCTTTTTAAATTTTATTTTATTTTTTTTTGCAAGGATCCCAAGAGCTAAGGTGGCTGCTGAGGGGAGAGCGGCGCAAGCCAAGTGGGGGGAGGGTGGAGGAAACCCGGGAGAAGGCTTTCTCCAGCCCCCAAAGTTTTGATGATGACCATGACTACGATGGCTGACGGCTTGGAAGGCCAGGACTCGTCCAAATCCGCCTTCATGGAGTTCGGGCAACAGCAGCAGCAGCAGCAGCCGCCGCAGCAGCAGCAGCCGCCGCCGCCGCCGCCCTCGCAGCAGAGCTCCCCGGCCATGGCTGGCGCGCACTACCCGCTGCACTGCCTGCACTCGGCGGCGGCCGGGTCGCACCACCACCACCACCAGCACCACCACCACGGCTCGCCCTACGCGGCGGGCGGCGGCAACTCCTACAACCACCGCTCGCTCGCCGCCTACCCCTACATGAGCCACTCGCAGCACAGCCCTTACCTCCAGTCCTACCACAACAGCAGCGCGGCCGCCCAGACGAGAGGGGACGACACAGGTGAGAGGCCGCCGGGGCAGCTCGCTTCTCCCGCCTCCCGGCTGCCCCCCACCCCGCCCGCCCCACTCACTTCCTCAACGCCCGGGCCGCCGCCGGCCCCCTCCCCCCGGCAGCCCGGCGCGCCCCCGGCCAGGCCTCGTGCGCGCCCGCTCGCCTGGCGCCTGCCTGCCGGCCTCGCCCAGCCGGGCCCCTTCGCGCCGCCGCGGACCCCCGGCTTCCCAGCGGCGCGACCTGCCTTGCTCCCCAGTCTCCCGCGCTCTGCTGGGGCCGCGCCTCCTGCTCGACTCAGGCTACGCTCAACCACTTGGCCCTCACTGCGCTCTCCAGCCCTCCGGGTCTGTGCGCCCTTAGCCTCCTTCCTCCCCTCCGGGCTGTAACCCGTGTTGCTGGCAGGATTGAGGACGTTTTGGGGCCCGAACTGGGGAGCGTCTTTTGCTCCCCGATACAATCTGGGCAGCAGTGGCCTACTTTGCATGGGTCGCCGGGTGCGCTTCGGTGACCCAGAGGAAAGGTGGCATGGCCTCTGACTCTGGTTAAGCTGTTGACATTTGGTCTGTTTTCCGTGGGCTTTGAGGTGTCCTGCCACCCTCACCCTTGATCGGGACCCCTCCCTCTGGGTTTTCGATATACTGTTGTCTGCTCCTTTGTTTGTGGAGGCGAAGCAGAGGGCCTAGAGCGGATGGTTCTCAGCACCCGAGGGGGCAAAGTTGCCGTGAGAGGCTCAGTCTTGCTCCGGAGCTGGTCAGAGTGTTGTGTTTTGTTTGGGTTTGGGGTCCTTTCAGCAGAATCATTTCTAACACACCGAGGGTCTGAATATACTGGGCTTGGAGCTGGTGACATTAAATCAACCGGCCGCATAAACACCAGGATGGTTCAAGCACAGCGCAAGGCGCTGTAAAGCTAGAAACGGAGGGCCGGACTCCGCGGAGAGAGCAGCCGCCCCACGGCGCTGCGAGCCCTAGACAGCGGACGGTGCTGCCTCTGCTGCGGCAGAGCGCGGCTGTTTGCCCGATGCCCGAGGGCGCTTTCTCGGTCCAGCCACCGAGCTGTGTTAGTGACAGAGTCAGAAGCCAGGATAAGCTTTTGCAGCCTCCGGGAAACCCCGGGCACCGTGAACCCTGGGAGGTCAGGGTGGCGTGGGGACGCCTCTAAAAAAACTCTTATTGGTGTTTGGGGTGACCCTGCGCAGGCCCGGCCATGCTTGGAGATACTGCAGAAGTAGCCTCACGGGTGACTGCTCCTCTGTATCCTTTGCTTTTAGATCAACAAAAAACCACAGTGATTGAAAACGGGGAAATCAGGTTCAATGGAAAAGGGAAAAAGATTCGGAAGCCTCGGACCATTTATTCCAGCCTGCAGCTCCAGGCTTTAAACCATCGCTTTCAGCAGACTCAGTACCTGGCCCTTCCCGAGAGAGCTGAACTGGCAGCTTCCTTAGGACTGACACAAACACAGGTAATTCCCAAGGAGCCCGAATCTCCCTGAAATGCTGACCCGGCTTGCAGATCGGGCAGGGAGCACATCGGGAGGAATTCTTGGCCTAGTCAACCAAGGATGGAAGGAGGTTAATGACAAATGCCTTTGCTCCAGTTACGCACTTTCCCGGGACAACACAGTTTTGGAATAAATGACCTGGTATTGAATGCTGCATTGGATTTGCACATCTTCCCAACTCTCAGCGACCTCACCTCAGTCTAGTGTCTTTTGGTGACCAAGCTCATCATTTATTTGGGTCCTGTTTCAAAACAGAACAACATGAAAGAGAAAGAGAAAAAAATGTTCAGGCCAGGAGGCAGACTAAGACGTGTATATACATATACATATACATATACATATATATGTGTATATATATAATATGTACACATACACCTATACATATAGATGTAAAGGATCCTTTTGTGGGCCCTGGAACTTAAGGATTTCAGCTTGTTGACATAGAAAGAAAGAAATATGAAGTGAAATGAAGAGGGGAAATAGTCTTAGGCCCCAGTAGGGTTTAGTAGAGGGACCAAGGTGCCAACTATTCATCCTAGGATGGGTGAAGTGAATTTTTCTGAAGAGTGCCCTAAGCTCAGTGGTTAAATCATGCCTGGTGACTGGCTGGTGCAAGCTGAGGTACCTCCCTAGAGCTCAGCACTTGGGAGCAAAAGCAGAGGTGGAGATCAAAGAGAAATGCTCCCCAAATTACAGCAGGTGAAGCCTCAGTTAAGTACAGTTGGTGGAGTTCTGCTGTCCTACTAATTTGAAAGACATATGGGGCCTTTCAGACTTCACAGGAAGGGGCTTAGGCAGATATATTAGGACTCTGGTCATAAAGCCAGGCTGCAATCACCTGTGGTTTCTGTCCTTGTTGATTAACTTAGCTGCATGGGGTGGTAGGCCTCAAGTGAGGTGGGTGATCTTCAGCAAGGGGACTTCAGGTTTCATGATGCTCTTGCTGGGGAATGATTATGTGATGCCTTAGAACAGATGCTCCTAAGCTCTTCTTTCCCATTCAGCCTGCTTTCTTTAGCCATGTTGCCACTGGAAATATTTGGGGCTTGAAATGAAGGGATTCCTGCTACTCAGTAACTTGTATTCCTCTTGGAAAAGCAAATTCTTATGGCTAAGGAATTTTAAAGGTAAAGGAAGCTGCACCATAGAATCTCCTTCGTCAAATAAAGGAGACCTGGTATGTTAGCTTAGATAGATATTCTCCCAGATTCTTGATTCCCCTTTAATTTTCAGGGGCCCTTTGACTTTAAGTGGCTGCACTAACAATCATGTGATGATTGCTGACCACAATTTGACTAAGCAACATACAAAGTACGGAATGAGGGAGGCACAGCCCTTAATCTCTACAGGATTATGGGGATGTCTTTATGCAGAGAGAAAGATGCCCCATGCACAGCCTGTGGCACGTGCACTATATGCATAGGGATATTCCAGGCATTTGATTATAAATGTACAGGCTGAAATCCGTTCGTAGCCATTTGCTCACTGTACATGCATACAGGTGCCAAGTTTAGGGGTTGGTAAATATATTTTTTAAAAACAGACTATCAGAAAAAGTGAATTCAGTTGACTTTGATCCAAAAAGACTCTTTTTAGACTTCGAGCCCTCACTCACCTTCATTTTTACTTTATTTTATTCTTGTTTATGCTGTTCTTTTAAACCTATGTTTGCTTCCAGCTGAAGAGTTTAGGTATCCAGACAAGATACCTAGTAAATGGGGTGGGTAGGAAGAGGGGAAGAGGAGGTTAGAAAGAGGTGAAGGAAGGCGGGGACTTAAGGGCTTTGCGTTTGCAGGGTTTATTATCATCATCATCATCATCATCATCATCATCATCATGTTAAAGAATTGCTTCAGCATCATCATTATTACTTTAAAGAATCGCTTCCAAAGCCTTGAGGCACCGGGTGGATGTTTTCGAGCCTAATAATCACTGCTGCATTTCGTTCCAGGTGAAGATATGGTTTCAGAACAAACGCTCTAAGTTTAAGAAACTGCTGAAGCAAGGCAGTAACCCGCACGAGAGCGACCCTCTCCCGGGCTCAGCGGCCCTGTCGCCGCGCTCGCCAGCGCTGCCTCCAGTGTGGGACGTTTCCGCCTCAGCCAAGGGCGTCAGTATGCCCCCCAACAGCTACATGCCCGGCTATTCGCATTGGTACTCCTCTCCACACCAGGACACGATGCAGAGACCACAGATGATGTGAGTTGTCCGAGGGAAATCGATACCCTAGGGAACCGTCTGAACCAGGCAAGGAGGATCCGGGACCTGCTTGCAGCTGCCAAACCGAGCCGAGGGAGCAGGCTCCGGAGAACTCATATCTGGCGAGACCATCGGAGGGCACTCTCTCTCTCACTCCCCCCTTTCTTTTCCTCCCTCCTTCCTTCTTTCCTTCATTCCCTCCTTCCTTTTCCTTTTTCCGTTTTCCTTTTTCTTTCCTTGTCTGCCTTTTCCCTTGAGCAGCCTCAGTAATTGATCTTGCATCTCAGGGAGAGAGAGAGGGAGGGAGGGAGGGAGGGAGAGAGAGGGAGAGGCTGGTTACTATGCCAGCACTCCTGAAACCCCTCACTGTAAGTATATTTTCTCTTACCCCTTGGGAATCCAGGCTCTGAGCCTCTTCTCCTCTTTGGGAGTATCCATCAAAACAACGTGTTTAAAAAGAAAAAAAAAAAAACAGACATTTCCCCCCACCAGAAGAATCTGTGCAAACATGGCAGAGTTTTCACTCGTTTAATGAACTTAGGACATTACATGACGAAACAGAAGCATTTCAGACTCCTACATTTTTATTTACCAATCCCAGACTGATAAAAAACAAAACAAAACAAAAAGGACAAAGAAACAAAAGAAAAACCCTCGCATACCAGCCATTCTCTACAGGAAAGGGGAAAATCAGCTGTAATATTAGAACGTTGCCACAAAGGGAGAGCTGCATGTGTTATCAAAATTCAATGAGCAAAGAATGATTTCAAAACAAGCCAAAACCACTCTTTCCCCACCCCGCCCCCAAACCCTGAACTGGAATCAGGAAAAACAGAGGAAACAACCAAAATCATGGTTCTATTGCTTTGACACCTTTACTGGGTGAATTGGTGGCATTCACTAAGCTAATAGGGACGTTTATATCAAGAAACATTTCTGTATATATTGTTGAATTTTAGTTGTACATATACTTTGTATGTTTTTGTCTTCTTTCATATATGGAGTAAAAGCCACAAAATGCTGGGAGTGTCTTGAATATTTCTCTCTATGCATCTCTATCTCATCACCTCCTCCTCCCTCCCGCTCAGTAAATTTTCTATCATCCTTCAAAGAATTCCCATTTCCTAATATGGGAAGCCATATATATATATATATATACATCAAGTGCCTGCCAGGATGTCAGTTTTCAGCATTAGCCTTTGTCTTAAGTACTTTAACATTAACCATGGATGTTTTCTCAGCTTTCTTTATACATTATATTTTATGGTAATTTCTGCTATTTTTAAAAAAATAGAATGATCTATTCCCTGACAACCTTTAGACATCCAGTAGTTCCTAGTGCTGAAACTGAGAATTCTCCTCTCCCTTTTCTCAGCTAAAGTAATACAACTGTGTTTGTCTTTCTTTGGAAGCAGTCTTTAACAAAAAAGAAAAAGAAAGAGGAAAGAATAAGAGAAAAGAACAGAAAGTAAATTCACGGTTACAACTACTTAGTGTTTACAATTCTTTGCAAGCTAGCGAGGTAGGAACGAGCACGCTCCTGGATGAAATACATCCTCCGATCTCGTGGAAAGCTCAGAAATAATGGAAATGAAAAGTCCTTTCGTCATACAGGCAGGAAGAAGCCCCATACTGCGAGAATTAATGGCTACAGACCTGGGCATCCTTCAAATTATGAACCTTGAAACCACTGAGCCATTTATCAGAAGTCAATAGAGATCCTCAGAGTGCTCCATATAATGACAGCGACATACAGTCGTGCAAAAGGACAGTCACTATAATTAGACACAAAGCAAAGACTACTTACCAATATACCCGTTCCTTTTTTTGTTGAGGAACTTCCACGCTCAGTCAGTCTTCAGAATGGTTTAAAACCGATCAGTCTTGTCATTTTCTAGCATTCGCATTGTTACATTAGGAAAAATGTTTTCTTTTCTTTTTTCCCCCTTCCTACTGTGAAACTTTGGGTTCGTAGCTCCCCAGGATCAATTCTGAACAAAGCCTCCAGCTGCAGTGCCATCCAATTTGAAGCAGACATTGGGGACAATTTAAGGTTTTTATCCACAAGAAGGTTTTTTTCCATTCTCTTAAATGCAGCCATAATTAGAGTAATTTTTCATGTAGCCCGCTGATTACAGCGTTTTTACCGTCAAAGATAATTACCTGTAATTTTCTTCCACTTTTAATACTAAAAAGCCATCTTTATTTAGATTCAGGAACAGGAAAGGCGAAACAAAAGAGGGAAATTATTCTGTTATTCATACACAAATTGCAGAGACGTAGGACCTAAAATTGAAAATTAACCAAAATTATAATGCTGAAAAGAATGGAAGAGGCTGCCGAAGTACAGCTGGTAGTGGGGCTTTGCTGAATTATTTAAATTAAGTTAGAGAGAAAGCTACCATACATCGAAACCAACACTAATTTTTCTTAAAAAAAAAAAAAATCCACCGACACATGCCAAACCACTGTGAGTACATGAAATTCTGAAACCCAGCAAATGCATGTTAACACGTTGGCCATGTTGTGATGATGCGCCTTGTATCAATCTATCTCTTGTTATGAGTTCCACAAATCCTGCCAAGTGGTCCTCCCCGTATCTCTTCTTGGAAACTGGGTTTCCTGGGTTCTCTGAACCTCAAGGGTTAACTTGCTCGCTCTTTAGAAAGTATTGACCCCCCGTAAACTGATTCCAGAGAGAGGGATTGGTAGGAGGGGCGTGGGCAAAAGGCATCGCCCAGGCGCGCTGCCTACTACGCCTCCCCACGGTCGCACTTCCCAGGAGTTCGAGTCCTAGAGCCTCGCTCTGACCGTATTTCCCATGTTAAAGAGGAAAGCGAACAATAGCTGCGGGCGGTAAGGGTGAAGGGGAAATTTTCTCCCTGGCGCCAATCAGCATCTCATTATCTTTTGACACAATTTAGTCCAAAGGTCCCCGCCGCCGCCGGAGAAAGGGCTTTCTGCACTTGGGCGAGGGAGCCTAAGATTCCTCAGGCTCCTACACTTAACATCTCTAGCAGCTTTCAGCGTCTGCAGAGTCAGGAAACAGCGTCATCT
>PVKM010024712.1:0-20363 GCA_004027735.1 Carollia perspicillata
TTAATGTACTCTGAGCTGTGTTTTGCACATTTTTCATGTTAGTCAGACTCAGAACAAAAAGCAAAAACTGTTCCTAGTACTAATGTTCCAGTAATAGTGATTAAACCTATTCCCATGCTTTGTCCTCTCCCTGGGCTAATTTCTCCACTCTGGGGGTCAGAGCGGGGAGACTTTTCCTGACTTAATTTCTCTGCTCAGGATATTTGTGTTTGGTCACTTACTTCCTCCTGTATGGGTGAAGTTTGAGGGGGTTTAGTTTGAACTATTGTGGGACCTTTTTCTGACTGTGCTGTGGTCTCAATAAATTCCCAAGTTATGTCCTTGGGAGAGTTAGCTTCCGGTCCTTCCCTTAGAACCAAGTGAATCAGCAAGCAAAGCAATGAGCCACTAATTAAAATAGTAGTTATAATTACTAATATAATACATCTTAATTTCTCCTTGTGATTTATGCCATGTCCTTTCCTGGAGGGATGGGCTCAAGAGAGACCATCCCTCCACCACTTCTGGACTCTTGTCAGACGATCTGGCTTGGCGAGGACGTGGCAGTCTTTGAGGTCCAATTTTTAACTTACATTTAGAGACATGTGATAGATTGTAATACTGTTCATCAAATATTCAAGTTTCCATTTCTGCAGTGCTCCACTCTGTGGGATTTTTAGGATCATTGCAGCTACTAAAATTTAAACTACTCTGAAATGAATGAATCTTGGAAGGACATAATTCAGTCCATAGCAGGTGACAATGCCCAAGCTCAATGCAAGACAAAGTGCTACATTAAGGCGAGTTGAGATGTGAAGTTAGTGTCAGAAGAGGGCCACTGAATTTTTTATAAAGGCAATGTCGTGGTGAGTATTCTGTTTTAGGAGAGCAAATCTGGTACTTGTTTATGGATGAATTTTATTGCAGAAAAAAATCTCAATTGTAGGAGTACTGCAACAATCCCTGATGGAAAAATAAATACCCACATTATAGCAGCACCTAAGCCTTTCCTGATCCTTCCTCCCGAGGGATCTCTTCTTTAAAACCACATTTTTCTTATGTTTAAGGGTTGCTCATAGAACTCTTAAATTTCACCTTATATTGTATGCTTGTTTTCGTATTCTTATGCCTTCCTTTTGCAGTTCCTGTAGTAGGTACCAGTGGCCTCGGAGCGCCGCAAAGTCGGGAGACCTCGTTCCCCGTGGGAACCCCGCGCTCGGCCCCAGATTCCGTACTCTTATCAAGCAGAAAATGCTGAGACTATTTACAGACTTGACTACGTCCTTTGACCTACAATCAGGGGGCTTGCCCAGTTCTGTTTGCTCAGCAACACCAACAGGGCCAGCCACCCCACCCACGAAAGGACGCTCTTCTGAATTTTCTCCGTGGCCGCAGCGTTGGGGTCCGCAGGCCTCAGAGCAGGGAGGTGGTGCTCACGTCGCTGAACGGATGAGTGAATTATCGATCGACTTCCGAACAGTTAGGAAGCAGACACACTCCTCGTTCTTCAACTGGTGGCAGCAAACTAAAGATTAAAATGGCCTCCTATCCTGAAAAAGAAGTTTGAAATTATCAATAGGGCCCTCCCAACTCTGGTATTCTGCGCATCCTTTTTGGCGGTAGACAAGGATTAAACATAAATTGCGATAAAACAGCCGTGGAGTACAGATTACGTCAGCGTTGTTGCCCAAATAGAGCTAAAACAGATAAAAAGTTGCGCTTTGTTTGACCTCTGGGAGGATAGCCCTAGAGGGTAGGCGAGGCTCTAACACCACCTAGTCCCAGGGTGCTTTGCGTGAAACGCCGACCCCACCCCCATCCCAGGGTCCCCTGCGCGGCGGGCTCGCTCTCGGTGGGCTACGTGCGCGCGGCGAATTCTGGAACGTGCTTCTGCGTGGTGGTTCCACCCACTTCGGCCTTCGCTTCGCGGCCGCTGGGGTTTGAGGTTCCCGCCAGGTCCCGGCTGGGCGGGAGTGATGCTTCCCGGCCCACCACGGCTTTAAGGCAAGAGGAGCGTCCCAGACCCTTTTCCGCTTGCCTACGGCGCTGACCCCGGGCAACCATGTCTACCGGGTTCTCCTTCGGGACCGGAACGCTTGGCTCCACCACCGTGGCCGCTGGCGGGACCGGCGCGGGCGGCGGTTTCTCCTTTGGGACAGGGACGTCTAGGTAACCATACTTCCTCCCCTTCCCGGCCCCGTCCTCCCTGCGAGTCTCCCGTGGGGTATTCCTGCCCTTCTTTATTCCAGCTGGCTTTTTTCCTGGTCGGCCTGGAGAAAAATAATTGCCCCCCGCCAGTTTCGTAGACTTCCCGCTCGCTGCCCTTCCCGGGCCCTGCAGGTGGCCTACTTCAGAGGAGGGTGGATGGTCTCTATGTTGTGAGGGCCCCAGAATCCTGATCGTTCGCACGTTGTTTCTACGGATTGAGGTCTGGCTGAGTGAAAGGGACTGGGATTTCACACCCGAGCCCTAGTATTTGTGTCTTAGGCACAGAATAAATTTTGAACTAATGAATGAAATACAACTTATTGTGGGATTTTGGAAAAAAATAAAAAAATTTAGGGGCAAATAAAGATTTCTCCCCGATAATGCAGATTTCATTACAGATGCGCGAGTTTAGACATTACAGAGCTTTAATGAGTCGTGGGTAACCGGTTTTCAAGTCTGTGACTCAACCTGTCCTTTTTCCCCCTTTTACAGCATTTATCGCAAAAATATCTTCAGCATTGTCTGTATTCCGAAAAGGGGGGAGGACCACAGTCTACACAGTCAAGTCAGAAATCTGGGAGTTTTCTTTAATACCTCCTTTTCTCTCTACACAATTAGCAAGACCTGATCATTTTAATTATTTTCTATTTGCTTCATTTTCAGTGCTATCTCCCTGTTGCAAGCTCTTGTCATTTGGGGAACAAATATTTATTGGACATATTTTTGTATAGTAGGCTCTGTTTTAGGTGGTAAGATAAATAAGAGTCTTGCTCTCCTGAAGACATCTTATGAAAATATGAAAATATTTAAGATTCCTGCCAGGTTTTCAACCAGTGACCTTTGTCCTGTTAAATGAGAACTGCTCCCATCATTTCCTACTAATTAGTTCAATGAAATCCCAAATGCTGTCTTAAAAATCTGCTTCTATGTCAATCTTTTTTACTGCACTGTAGTCCTTCAATGATTTTTCCACTATCATTGGAATGAAGTAAAAATGAATCTTGAAAATAATCAGGAACCTCTTCAATAGGTCATTCTGAGCCCATCTTTTCCTCATTTTAGTTTGCTCCAACTCAGTGATCCAAACCTCAGGAAAAAAAAAAAAAAACCAAACCCTAAAAAACCATTTATATTGTCATCCAGTTCAGGAACACAAACAAGTAACTGCAAGTTTCCAAGAAAAATACCCTTACTTTATCTGATGCACTTCGGTATTTTCTCTTCTGTTGCATTTCATTTTTTAAAAATGCCTATGGTGATCTACTAAATTGATTTCAAAGCTTCGAATGGGTCCTGATCTTAGATTGAAAAATGCAGTTCTAGGAACTTGGGCCTTTTCTCAGTTCCTCAGGTGGGCTTGGCCAAACCCCTTCCCCGTTTAGGGCAGTTCCCTCTGCTTGGGATTCCCTTACTACCTCCTACCCTTTGTGCCAACTTAATGCTTGCTTTGGGGACTCAAAAGGTTACTTCCCCAGAGAGTCCTTTTCTGACCTATGAGTCTAGTACATCCTCATAGTACCCTGTACCACATAGCGTGTATTACAATTGTAACAGTTCTTTATATGTTTTTGTCGGTTTGTTTATTGTCTGTTCCAAGCAGCAGAATATATGTTCCACAAGTGTGGAGATGTTTTCATACTGTTTTTCCCGTAGACATAGTGGAGCTCAATATATATTTGTTGAATGAATGAATGATTAATCTTTCACTGCCTGTAAAGGCTTGGATAAATTGACAAAGGGAGAGACAATCTAACATCTCTCTGTTGGAATACTGATTTAGAGGCCTGACTGCCTCTACTGCCATGTGGTGATTTGGCTTTCCAAGCCTCAATTCCTGCATTTGGAAAAGGGTTATAAAATCTTTACCTCAGAGAGTAGTTGAATGAAATAAAGCATGTAGAGAATTTAGCATCGTATCTGGCACTTGCTAATTAAGTCCACCTTAAGGCAAGCTGGGGAAGTTAAAACAACATTCCTGATCTGCTAGAGTCAACTTGGCTTTTCTACCACACATCCTGTTGAGTCAGTGGCAGATAATACCGGGTTGAGGTCAGGTCTGGGGCAGCTTTTTGTTTTTCTTAGAGAAAGTAAATTTCTCTGCCTCAGAGACATTTCTCTTGCTTCTCTGATAGAGTTATACCACTTCACTTTGATGTATTTCTTGGGTAATGTTAACTTTAGTTATGAAGCACTTCATTGTGTCTCAGTCAAGAAATTTTAAATGTTTTACTGGTGTAATATTACACATGGTACATCTTTTGCGTATTTATAAGATAGCAGTAAAAAATGGGATCACTAGCCCTGGCTGGCGTGGCTCAGTGGATGGAGCGCTGGCCTGCCAACTGAAAGGTCGCCAGTTCAATTCCCAGGCAGGGCTCATGCCTGGGTCGTGGGCTGGGTCCCCATATGGGGGTGTGTGAGAGGCTTCTCCCTCCTTTCCCATCTCTCTAAATAAAATCTTTCTAAAAAATAGGATCACTAATTTTGGAGGAAGGGAAGCGTAATAATCATGTTCTTAATTTGATACCATCAAAATGTGCCAATAAATGTTCTTTTTAAACTCAGCTTTTTAAGTTGTTTAAGAATCTGTGCTTTGTCAGTGAGGCCTTAAAACCTTGCCCTGACAACCCCTGGTACTTCATACACCCAGGGCACACACTTGTGCTCCTAAGTATCATTTTTGAAATCAGTAATAAACAAAGGCACAATTAGTGTATGCCCTCTCCTTTTTTCCTACCCTGAGTTAATGACTGATTTCAAGTTTTGCCTTTCTAATTACCTGTATTTTTCAGACCATAAGATGCCCCTAGGTTTTAGAGGAAGAAAATAGGAAAAAAATTTTTGAAGCAAAAAATGTGGTAAAATATTTAATAACATAAATAACATAATACTTCATCAATGTAAATGTAAACAGAACTCAACAGCAGCATTAACAGCCATTATTCCTCCCAAATTGGGCGGGGTGGGTGGGGGTGTGTGTCTTATAGCCTGAAAAATATGGTAAGCTTCTCCCTCTCTTTTGCCCTCAGTGACTTGCTGGCATAATACCATGTGTATAATGTGTTTAGTAAAATTTATACATGTTCCTAACGATAACAGTAGTAACAACATGCACTGAGTGAAGTTAATTCATCCTGCATGTTCTCTTAATCTTTACAAAAAACTTGTTAAGTGAGTACTGTTATTCCCATTTTGCAGATGAGGAAATAGAGGTTCAGAAAGGTTAAGTACTGTCACATCTGTATAACCACAGTGGGGAGCTGGTACTGGAACCCAGCCATAACACTACTGCCTTCCCTTTAAATTGAAACTCCCCAGAATTTTAAGCATTTTAAAACTGACTTGAGTTATGAAGATTACGTCTGTTTGGAAGGGCAGGTAGAGAAGTCATAAATACATATATAGGATGAATGAGATTTCCCATTATGTTAAACATGTTACAATCTCGTAACTCCCCTGTGTAGTTTTTGAAGTATCAAGTGGCCAAGGGTTTTTTTTCCTGCCTATTTTCATAATTTGTTCTCCTACCAATAGATAGCAAATTGGAGCCTCTGAGGCTTCTCAAGAATAGTTGAAAAGTTGTGAACTTTGTTCATATTGCTTGTTATTAGCTTCTGTTTCAAAAACTCTTGGAAGAGGATTTCTGCTGGTGAACACAGTCTTGATAGGGGGTAATTTTGTTTTGCATCTTACTCTTGCCAGGATATTTTCCTTTTCTGTTGCTCTACTCTCCCCACCCCAAATTCCTACTGCTTTTTTCATGTCTAGTACCTCCCTCCAACCCCCACCACATGAATATGGTAATACAGCAATAGAGAAGCAGTAAAGACAACTTAGAATACCTTTTCCATTTCTGGGTATGCTGTACTTTTCTCTATACTAATAATTGAAGAAGAACAAATGAATTTGGCATTGGTGAACTATACATGAGCAGTTCAGAAGGACAATGGTCCACATTCAAGCATTTCCTTGTGGCCATTATAATATATGCTTGCTTTCAAACAAAAACTCGTGAAAACAGAATATGTGTGGTCCTGTTTGTGATGACTTGGGATATGAAGTCTTAATTACTGTAGATTATGCTTTACTTGAAGGTTAGTATTTTTTAAAGACTAGTTTTATGTGTGGATTTATTTTTAAAGATAATTGAAAAATATTTAAACTTGGTTCAAATTATTAGTTCCTTTTTTATCCTATGGAGATTAGTTCCTTTCGTATCCTAATATGTTTTCATTTAACATATTACATATGTTAAATGAAAAAAATAATTAACCTTGAAGAGTTAAGTTTCATTTTTCTTAAGTAAACATTGGCTCTAGTAGACTTCATTTTGTGTTTTTTATGAACAAGCAACCCTTCTGTGGGCCTCGGTTTTGGAAATCTGGGAAGCACCGTGACTCCAGCAACTACATCTGCTCCTTCAGGTGGTTTTGGAACCGGGCTCTTCGGATCTAAACCTGCCACTGCGTTCACTCTAGGAGGAACAAGTACAGGTAAGAAGGATTGTCACATTTTCAGGGAGTAGGTCAAGTTTTGTACTGTATCTCCTCGCTTTACAAGTATTGTCATTGGTGGAGTCTTAAAAAATGGTAAAAATACTAAGATGAAAAGCAATATATGCAGGCACAGTTGTTAGCTATGATATTAGCATAAGGAAGGAAAACACATACATTTAAAGAATTAAAGAAGTAATCTCTTTAAATTTTTATAATAGATTATATAATGCAGTGTTTTACTTCATCGAAGATAATGTTAAGTTTACCAATTTGGCCACTAATTAATTTAGCATATATGAGATAGTCAGCATCCTATTTCGCTATAACAGTGTAATTTACATTCTTATGAGATGTTTTAAATTGTTGTGTTAAGACAGTTGTTTCACTGGGAAATGGGCAAAAGCATTCTGGTGTATATTTTAGTAATGTGTTTTTT
This sequence comes from Carollia perspicillata, assembly GCA_004027735.1. Lineage (NCBI taxonomy): Eukaryota > Metazoa > Chordata > Mammalia > Chiroptera > Phyllostomidae > Carollia > Carollia perspicillata. Next base: position 7,120 of record PVKM010024712.1, read on the forward strand.
TAATACTACAAGTACCTTGTCATTACAGGCTAAAAATATGTTTCACTGGAGTTGCTTCTTCACTTACCCTTTATTCTCTACCATCAAAGCCTATTAGCACCTTTTGCAATGACCTTTCAGCATTGATTGCAACACTTTTCACAACCACGCATAGGAAATGAAAGAACTGCAGGAGCGAATATGAGACCAGGGAGTCAGTGGGCTTCAGCTGTATGCCAGGGCTTGCCTTGGAGTAGCTTTTTCTCTTCCTTGTCTAATTTTATTATAAGCAGTAATTGTTTTCATTTTATAAATCTTATTTCCCAATTAATTATGTATAGTTTGTTATATGAAAATCAGAGCTGTAGGAAGAATGTTTACATCAGTTAGTGGTTATGGTAGAAGAAGAAATTGTAATGTGTATTGGTCTTATTGGCAGTGTTCTCTCTGAGGGTGATTCTGTGGTTTCAAGTCTTGCCTTTGTGACACACCAAAAGAACGCCACCTTCCAATAATGATTACATTTTATTTCACTTTTTGTCTCCAGGAATAGCAACAATTATAACTACAGGATTGATTCTTAGTAAGAACTTCAGAGAAAAGATCCCAAATCTATGGTTTTCTGCCTTCTCCTTTCCTGATATTCTCCAGAGCTGGGGTTTAGAGGAAAGCATGTAAGGAGCTGAATATAGATCACTGATGCTAACTTATCAAAGAACCTTTCAGCGTTTGAATATTTTTTTAATAAGCTGACTATATAGTCCTTTTTTTAATTCAGAAAATTTTTTAATTCAGACAAAAGTTTTCCTATGGAAATTTATTTGACAATACATTTTTCCGTCATTTGAGTCCTTTTAATGGAAAAAACACCAAAGTGTAGGTCAGATGTCTTGGAATTAAGCCCTGGTTGCACCTCTAATTAGTTCTGAGGCCTTAGCCAGTCATCGAAACATCTGGCAGCTTTTAGTTATTTATAAAATGAGGACATTGGACTAGAACAAGTTTTTGGATTACCTTCCAGCTCAGAAACGTCTTAGTTTTCTATAGCGGTATGCCAAAGGGAATGCGAATAACTAGGGTTACAGCCTGTCTTGAGTCTGGATGGAGGTAAATAATATGAAAGGAAATGGAAGGACATTGAGAAACTTCAATTAAAATTAAATTAAAAATTGAAATAAAGATCAGTGAGCTTTCTTTACTTGCCTTCTACTTCCCTGTTTTCAATAGAAAACACATGTTTACCACCAACGTTTTGGACAGAATTGGCTACAAGGGTAAGCAACTGAATCCTCTTGTTTTTCTGAGATTGTAGAACTAATACATGATTTCAAAGTACTGTACTCTGGCCGGAACTTCCATTTGTGGAAGGTCAATCCCGAAGGATAATTTTTGGCTTTTATTCCCTTGGTGCTTTTAGGAGAAGCCAAGCTAAGCCATTCATGCTCTTCTTCATTTAAATTTTTGGGCACCTACTGCTTCCTAACTCCATGGCCTTAGGTATACATAACACCTTGAACATTTAATATTAGCTGTTGATATTAGGAACTGCTGAGTTCATGAGCAAGACATTCAGTCTGTTGTGAGGTGAAGGGAATAGGCAGGTATAATACTATGTTCCTGTGTAATTTGATAGATGCTCAACAGATGTGTGAAAGGCACCAGGGAGGGCAGAGGAAGAAGGGAATAGGAGTTCATTTTGGGGGCAGGAAACATTGTAGATGGAGGAATGGAAAGTACAAAGGCCCAGTCATAAAAAGATATAGGGAAATAGGAAAAATACTTTGTTCTTGGAGCTTAGGATGCAGACGTAGGAGTGATAGGGATAGATTTGAGGAGCAGTGGGACCAGATGGGAAAGATGATTGAATGCCAACTCTTTAGAAGGTAATGTAGAGACAGTGGAGAGCTAATGGGGACCTAATGCCAGGAATGAGTCAGTCACCAGGGTATTTTGTTGTTGTCTCTCTTGTTTTTTCTTTCTTTTTAAAAGTAGTATATTTCTAAGAAGAGACTATAGGCTAGAGGAGGCTGAAAACAGAGGAACAAATTAAGAGGCTATTGTAATAGTTCTTGAGAGAGAGAGATGGCCTGAACTGAGGTTTTTAAGGATGCTTGTATTCCTGGGATATCTCTGAAGTAGAATTGACAGGATTTGTGACTAATAGAATGCAATGGAGAGAAGGGATATCAAAGATAATTGTGGTTTCTGCTTTGAGCAACTGAATTGACCACAGGGGTTTAGATTTTTTTGTAGGGAGAGATGTAGGGGTCCAAAGGCACATTCAGGTAGAGCTAGCCAGTTTATCTTGGATAGGTGTAGATTTAGCCATGTACCTATAGCTGAAATTCTGAAAGTGGGTGAGATCTTTTAGGAAAGGGAGCAGGAAGTGAACCATAGGGAGTATCATTTAAGAAGTGAACAGGGGAAGGAGATCTACAAAAGTGGACTGAAAGGAGCAGTACCATGAGGGGCTGGGCACTGACAAACACAGAAGCCAGAAGGAAGAGGATTTTAAGTGTTATGCTAAGCAAAATAAGCCAGGTGGTGAAAGGCAAATACCATATGGTCTTACCTTTTAAGAGGAACCTAATCAACTAAACAAACAAATAAGCAAAATATAACAAAAGACACTGAAATTGAGAACAGGCTGACAGTGACAAGTGGGGAGAGGGGAGGGAATTTCAGGGGAAAAGGGTGAAGGGTTTGCAGGAACAAGTATAAAGGACACAGAAAGGGGAGGGAGGTGGGGAGGGCTGCAGGGGTGGGCTGGGACGGGGGAAAAGGCAGAAAACTACTTGAACAACAATTAAAATTAAAAATTTAATTTTAAAAAAAGAATGGTCATTTAAGTAGTCTTGGAGGAAAGGGGCCATTTTTCTGCTGAGTATAAAGGAAAGGCAGGATAAATGCTGTTGAAGGTTAATCTAGCAATAGAATTAAAATTAAATTTCAATATTATTATATTGATTGAATTTTCTTTTGCTTTTCTTAACTCACTTGGTAATCTTTTCAGTATTCATGATTTGGTCCCAACTTTTATATTTTTCTCTCATATATACACAAGTACATCCTTGTTCTATCTACAAAAAGTGGGGTCACTAACTTTTAGGAGTCCTGATTGACTGGTATAACACATACAGTTTTGATAAAATAAGGAATTTTTTTTCTCTTTAAAACAGGAACAGCAACCACTACATCTGCATCTACAACAGGTTTCAGTTTAGGATTCAGTAAACCTGCGGCATCTGCTACACCGTTTGCTCTGCCTATTACGTCTACCTCAGCTAGTGGTCTTACTCTTTCATCTGCTCTGACATCAACTCCAGCAGGTGAGGCAGAATGAGAAAACAGTCACATTGTATGGTTAAAATTTAATTTTATTTGGTTACTGTATATAGGTATCCACCTTTATTAAAGATAATTTCAATTTGGGAAATATTCAAATCATTCAGCACTTTTTACCTGTTAAGTTACTGATTTGTAAAAAAGATACGCATTGTACATTAAAGCAGCAGAGGTCATCATGGAAGTTGGTCTCTATTTACAGAGAGCAAAGCACAGGAGAGGATGAGAGAAATAAAATATAAAAACGTTCATATCTACTTTGTTTTTAAGGGACATTTGGTGACAGGGAAGGATAAAGAGTTTGCATAAACCTTGCCAGGCTTAAACTCATTCAGATTTGAAGGTGGAGTTGGTGGCCTGGGCTGAAAACCCTTCATTACTGTGTGAAATTAGTTACCAGAAGCCATTCTATTGGGTAGGCCAAAAAGTCCATGTGGTATTTCCCGTAAAATAAAAGACAGTTTTCATTTTCAACAATAAGTATATTGATTTGGGTATTTTGAGTATGTTGGGTATCTCCCGCTATTGGCTTCTAGTGGGTAGAGGCCAGGGGTGCTGCTAAACATCTAGTGTGTAAGAGAGCCCCTCAGCAAAGAATTATATGGCCGAAATGTCAGTAGTACCAAGAAACTTCGCAAACCACTTTTGATACATTAGATCAGTCATAGCACCTTCACACACTGCACAAATCTTTTTTTTTTTTTTTTGCATTTTTATCTTTCTTGAAATAAAGCATAATATGCCAAAAATGTTGCATATTTTCTTCCATCTTCAATATTAAGATGGCTACACGAAAAGTCACCAATTTTGATTTTTTAATTACACTGATATGACAGCTGTCGCAATACAGTTTAATGAAATTGTTTCAAACGAAGTTAAAGACACCTAAGCACTACTAGGGCTATTGAACAGAAAAAACTAAACAAACTTTTTGGCCAATCCAATATTATTACCCAAAGTCTTTTCTTCTGTCACTGATTTTCTCTTTATTCATAAGTATATATAATTTTATTTTTATTGAGTAGTTTTCCCGAAGAGCCAATTTAATAATGGCCATCAGTTTGTTTAATAAAGTGTTTTGTATTTTCTGTGGTGTTCTAGAAACAGTGTTTTCTTTTGAGGCTTACAATCTCACTTTTTATAGCATCCACAGGATTTAGTCTAAATAATCTGGGTGGAACATCAGCCACAACTACTACTGCATCAACAGGCCTTTCTTTAGGTGGAGCCTTAGCTGGTTTGGGAGGCTCACTTTTCCAGAGTACAAACACAGCAACATCAGGTAATTGATGGTATTTATTCTCCAAAAATAGTCAATATTTATTTTTCAATTTATTTTGGCATTTTCAGCAGATTGCTTTGTCTCATTAACCTGTATGTTTTCCTTTCATATGAAATAGTTACAACCTTTTTCATGCAGAATCGGACATCTTAGCCATATTTTAGGAAGAAATTTTCCTGTTCTCAGTATTGAGTGACTAGATAAAGCAACAAAGAAGAGCCTGTTTGAGGAGTCAGTAAAGTTTCTAGAGAAACTTGTCTTTGTAATAAACAGCAGTTGAATGGTCTTGGATCATTTAATGTCTGCAGTCATTGTAAGACATTGAAATTTTAAGCCCTGTGCCTAAGAATAGCCTTTCTATTATAGACTTCAGGAAAGGGTATTAGCATGCTTCGAAAGCAAGATTGTAAGATACAATATTAAATAATTTTATTATAGTCAGGCAATACTAAAGTATCAATTCACCTGGCAGAGACTACTGAATTAATATTTTATATTTTGGGTTGATTTCTCATTTCATGCTTATTTTGAGATTAGCCTCATATTAAGGATTCTACAGAGGTTTTGAATATTGGCTGTAGCTAATGCCAATATGGGAAAGCCAGTGGAGCTCTGTGGGAGTGAGAAAAGCTTCCCTTTTATTTGAAGAGGTTGTATAATTGCCTCGCATAGCAGTGTAACATCAAGAATTTCTGTTTAACATTTACATATTAGGAATAGTTGATACATGTTGAAATCATAATTTTTGATAAATTTATAATTGGTATTTCAGAGTATCTAATATGTGTCTAATTCTTGGTTGTTTGGGAGAGATGAAGGAATATGACTTGATGATCTCTGTAAAAGTTTTTTTTGTGTGTGTCTTTTAATACTAAAATTAATGGAGTAATTCCAGGTTGGTGGAAGAGGAAAAAAGGTCAAGGTAACCTGTAGAAATTTGTAATATTCAAATTTCATGGATCTTTCAAATTTTTTGTTATTATTATATTACTTTGTAGGTATTCCAAATGTCTTCCAATAACCAAATCGCTAGATGACTCTATATATGTTTCTTTGCAGGATAGGTAGATAAACATTTTTCCCAAAGATTCCTATGAAAGTAAGACACAAAAATAATAAATAAGGGAGGTAGAGTATTGTTTTTGTGTTTTATTATTACATTTTTAGGTTTGTTCTGATTTTTCTTAGGCTCATGACACAATAGTCAATGCTTAATTTGACTGTTAGGTTAGTTATATTAACCTAAGGGTGCCATTGATTTAATAAGTTATTTATTTAGCTACATATTTTTGTACATTGCCAGGATTTAAATTCAGTTTTCAGTTATCCCATGCTCTTATCAGTACATCCCATTGTTTTCTCTGTTTTTAAAGTACATAGCATCTTGTCTTAAAAGACCCCCCACAGATGTGTCAGTTTGGAAATGTATAGATTTACATGATTTAGCACCCCAAGATCTTTGAAATTTTGCTGCTTGATTCACAAGTATATATTAATGACTTAAAATTAACTGTAGTCTAGCCCCTTTAGTTCCTTTTGTCAGTGAAGTAGGATTTAAATAAATGAAGTCTACTTTTTAAAAAAAGTTTTATGAAAAGAACTTGGAAGTATGAAATTTTGATGTTTCAATGGTGAGACTTCCAATTATCAGTTCTTTAAATTTCATTAATAGTAAAACTGTTAGCTTATATTATACTAAATTCTTATAAATTCATACTAGATACTTATTTTTTTAATTTTTATTTATTTATTTATTTATTTTTAGAAAGAAGGGATGGGAAGGGGAAAGAGAGGGAGAGAAACATTAACATGTGATTGCCTCTAATATGTCCCCTTCTGGGGACCTGGTCTGCAACCCAGGCATGTGCCGTGACTGGGAATCAAACCAGCGACCCTTTGCTTCACGGGCCTGTGCTCAATCCACTGAGGCACACCAGCCAGGGCTAGATACTTATTTTCCCTCAGCTTTATTGAGGTATAATTGACAAAATTTTAAACTTTTTAAAATGTACATGATTTGATAGATATATATGTTGTAAAATTATACACTAATTAACTTCACCTTTTTTTGAGTTAACTAATACATTAACTAGATTATTTTAAAAGTATGTAATTTCAGATCGTGACTGACGACGAGATGTATTCACCTGAAAACATACAAGCTAAAACTGCTTTTGTAGATAAGGTTTACAAGCAAGAAATAAGATTGCCCACATATACCAGATTAACATACATTCTGATCCTTTTAATAAAGAAGACTCATATCCTCCGAAGTACAAGTACTATTGAACACAAGCAGGACTATGAGTCTGTGTCCAGAGTGTGCTCTAGGCCTGTTTCTTGTTATTTTCCTAAATTAAATATTCAGAAAATCTGGGATCCAATTTAAAAGCATTTGAATGCTGTAGTCTGAAGACGAAATAACTATAAAGACTTCCAGTGAACTTTATAAATAGATGTTTGGTTTATTCGTAGGTCTTGGACAGAATCCTTTAAGCTTGACTTTGGGAACCACAGCAGCTACTTCAGCTACAGGCAGTGAAGGTCTTGGTGGTGTAGATTTTAGTAGCTCATCAGATAAAAAGAGTAAGTAATGTTGTTATAATTTCATGTTCTAACCATCCTGTGATACATACATTCCTGTGTCTGGAAGATCATTAGTTATATATCCAGTAATGAAGTTTTTACTTTACAGTTTGTATACATTATATTTTATAAATTTTGTGTTTGACATTTAAGATTTTATTTTTGTAGAAAATTGAGATTTGTATGTACCTATGTCTTATGTAGCTCTCTCAATGTGTGTATTAATACATTTTTTTTTGTTTGGGATCATGATACATATTTGAAACTTGTTCTTTCTCATGTAGAATTTCAGAAGTATTTATCAATGTCAGTAATTCTTTAAAAATAATTTAATGCTGCTCACTATTTATTGAATGACTATAGCAATTTAGTCAGCCATCATCTAGTTGTTAGTGTTTGTTTTCAGCTCTTTTACTCTGGGAAGTATCACTGTATTGGGCCTCTTTAAAAAGTGAGTCCAGGTAGTGTTGTAGTTTAAAGAGTGTCAACTTTGGAGCTGAATTTCCTGGCTTCAAATCCTGGCTCGACTGTTCACAAGCTCTGTGGCCTTATTCAAGTTATTCATCTTCCCTGTGTTTTAGTATTTTTTATCTGAGTTGGGAAAACTAACTACCTACTTTGTAGGGTTAGTTTGAGGATTAATATATTTGCAAAACTTCAGCAGAGCCAGATATACAGTAAACACTGTTTGCTTTTATTATAAATTGTATTCATATTTTTTATTATCTTTTATTTTTAGATTTTTTAAATTTACTTTTGGGGAGGGGGGAGAAAGAGAGAGAGGGGGAGAGAATCATCGATGTGTGGTAGGGGGGACCTGGCCTGCAATCCAAGCTTGTGCTCTGTCTAGGAATTGTGAATCGAACTAGTGACCCTTTGATTCTCAAGTCAGCACTTAATCCACTGAGCCACACCAGCTACGGCATTTTTGATGATCTCTTTAGGGTGAATATCTAGAAATTGAATCACTGTCTTAAAGACAGGGACATTTTGGAGAGTTTTGTATACATTGTGAAATTGCTTTCCAGAAAGGTTTTACCAAATTGCTTACCCACCAAGTATGAAAATGCCCTTTTTACTGTGCTTTTGCCATGTAGAATATTCTCTTTAAATATTTGCCAAATTCATTTTGAAAAGTTTTTTATTGTTGTTAGTTCTCTGTATGATTTTTTTTTCTGTTTTACAACATCTTTTCTGCTTCTGATGGAAACGTGTCTTACTGGAGGACACACACATACATATTACATTGAGTCTTTCAGAAGAACTTGAGAATGAGGGAGTGGTGTAAAATCTGTATAAGAAATTTTAAAATTGGACATGGGTTTTATTATAAGGAGATATTACTTGTTCTAGGGCAACTTGCTATCCTAAAAGTTGGTAAAATTCTTTTAAACTTAACACAGGTTGGGTTTATTTCTCTTTGAATCAAAATTTACTAATTTCTAAACATAGAGTCCTGTCTCTTGTTTTTATGTATTTTTTAAAGGTTTTATTTATTTATTTTCAGAGAGAGGAAAGGAAAGGAGAAAGAGAGGGAGAAAAACCCATCAATGTGTGATTGCCTCTCTAGTGCACCCCCCACTGGGGACCTGGCCCACAACCCAGGCATGTGCTCTGACTGGGAATCAAACCAGTGACCCTTTGGTTCTCAGGCTGGCACTCAGTCCACTGAGCCACAGCAGCCAGGGCTTTATGTGATACTCTTTATGGCAACTCTATTGTTAGAATTAGCCTTAGCTGTATTAACAGCTTTTTTTTTAACTCAGTTGTAGCAGCCTGATACCCTCCAATTATTTTTATTTTAAGCATGAGACTACTTGTTCTCTCCATTGTAATTGCTTTTAGGCTCCATGTAAAGGAGCAGATTGAAGCAAAGGAATGAGAAAAATTTAAGGAGTTAATCCCTCCTCTCCTGCCCCAGTCCTATTGTACCTTCGTTAGAACTGAGCAAAAGGAACACAGAGAATAAGTGCGTATGACTCCATGTACCACATTCTCGTTCTCTCTAATCTGCTGGATGTGTTAAGGGAGTTAGGGGATTTTTTTTTAAATCTAAGATTTTTTTTGGTAGCTATACTAGTATGTACCCGTAGTATCAGTGGGATTTAATCAGATGAAGAGTGGTAGGGAACAGCATTCCATGAAGAGGGGGCAGTAGAGCAAGGCCTAGAGATGAGAGTGATATTAGCCCTTTTGAAAAACTGCTGGAAAGCCAGCATAGCTGCAGAGCAGAAAGATTTAAACTCCAGAGATTGAGAAGGGCCTTGTATACCACATTAAAGAGTTTTGTAATTATGCTGAGGACAGTTAAGATCTACTAAAGGTTTTCAATGAGGATAATGTGATGTGATGAGATTTATATTTTAAGAGCATTCTGACTATGGAGAATAATGTCCAGGAAGCCAAGAGTAAATGTGTAGAACTGTTAGGAAGCCTTTATGGTAGTCCCTGGGTATGACTGAGGCAATACCCAAGGTAAGTAGGCTGATCAGGAGTCCCCAGTCGTCTAGAATCAGGTTCAAGTTTTATTATGCACATTTTTGTGCATGTATTAATTTTTATAAAGTATAATAAAATGGAAGTCAAAGAAATAGCAAAATAATAGCTGGTCAAGAAAAAATAACTTTTTAGAAGAAAATAAGTTAAATCCCTATCTTATTGTGTCTCATCAAATCTAAGACACTGTTTATAGAACATGGGTGCCAATTTCAGAAATGTCCAACCAAGAAAGAAAAAAAATCTTAGAATCAATGAAATACAGAATATGGAAAAATAAAGTTGAATTAAAGAGGTAAACAAAAAGAAATTCCATGTACAAAGATAAAAGGTAAATGATGAATTTAAAGTGAAATACTTGATTTCTAGATGCTGCTTTTTTTGCGTTTTAACATATGTTAAGCCAAGATGTATCTTAATATTATAAGGATCTAGTTTTAGAAATGGACACAGGAAATATAATACATATGAGACAATTAATTTGCTTAATGTTGAAATAGCTCTTAGAAGTCAGGGAGAGAAATACCTTAACAAGGTACAACTAGCATAAACAGGTAGTTCACAAAAGGAGAAATGTACTTGTCTAATTAACATTTGAAATAAATGTTTTACTTAGTACTATCAGGATTATGAATTATGATTATAATGAAGTGGCATTTTCACCTACTACATACTAGCTTTAATGCGCTCATTGTTATTGAGAGTGTGGTGGAAAAGGTACTCTTATTCCTGGTAGATAGGAAGGTAAGTTGGGACCATTGTTCTCAGGGATCAGTTTGGTATTATGTCAAAGGCCTTCCCTCGAATACTCTTTGACCTATAAATTCCTCTTGGAATACAAATCAAGTAGTGAACAAGTGTTATATTTGTAGATACAGACATTCATTGAAGCAGTATTCTTTCTATAGTAAATGCTGATATGCTATGAAAACGGTTGGGCATAAATAAAGGTTATAATACAGCTACATCATCCATGCACCGTGTGGTCATTTAAAGTCCTTTTAATTGACATGGAAAATATTCCCAACATGATGAGGAAATATGTTAAAAATAGCAGAGTGATCCTGATTGCTTAAAAAATGTATGTGCAAGTGCAGAGTCTGTGCAAGTGCAGAAAAAGGCTGGATAGAACCACTGAGGTTCTCTGTGGGGATGAAGTTTTGTGGGTCTCTCTATTTTCTATACTTTCTTAAATAGGTCACTGCAACATTTTGCTGAAGGAGCACTTTATTACTTCTTTTCTGTTTTTAGATGTATACTATTAGATGTAATGAAATAGGTGTTACTACAAACAGCTTTTGATTGGCTTGCAAACAAAATATTTTTCATTTAAAAAAGTGTGCTGCTTTTCTAAATATTTAGAGAAGTTCAGATAATCCAATGTATTCCATACTGATTGAGCCTTAAAAAGAATTAAGCAAAGCTCTTAGGAGTTAAACTGCCAAGTAGGAATATTTTTCATGGAACATAGCTAAAAAAATATTTTTTAAATGTATTTTTAAAAGTTTTTCAGTTACAGTTTGCATTCAGTATTATTCTGTTTTAGGTATACCACAGAGTGGTTAGAAAATTAATGTACTTTACAAAGTAATCCCCCTGATGCTTCAAGTGACCTCCTGGCCTCATACACAGTTATCAGTAGATCACAATATTACTGACTATGTTCTCTGTGCTTTCATTTACATCTCTGTGACTGTTCTGTGACTACCAAATTGTACTGCTTAATCCCTTCATCTTTTTCCCCCCGCTGCCCTTTTCCCACCTCTCTGACTGCTCTCAGTGTATTTTCTGTATTTATGAGTCTATTTCTGTTTTGTTTATTTTATTCTTTAGCTTCCACATATAAGTGAAATCATATGGTCTTTGTTTTGCTCTCTCTGACTTCTTAAGGAAGATTCTTGCCCTTGAAAGAAATAGATGCAAATCAGCTACATAACTATTTATACATACATAAATATGTCTCCATAACTAGCTGTGTTTGGAGTTTGTGGTAAGTCATGTTTAAGGGGCAGTCTAAGAAATGCTTAAGTTTCTATTTATACCTTAGTTCGCATTAAATTAAAACTTGTATTTGCAGTACGTTGTTAAATTACCTAATTTTACACAAGACTTCTTGAATTTTCTAGGTGATAAAGCAGGAACAAGACCAGAGTAAGTTTACAATTCAACTTTTAAAATATTCTAATTAGTGAATTTAGTTTATTAAATTGTAGGCAAATGATGTGGTTGGAAGTACATGGAACCATGTAGGCATTTAGAAGAAAAAGAATTTTAACTAATCTTTGTCAAAAATAAGGTAATAAACATGCTCTACAAAGATTATGAAAGGTCAGATCTTTAATTTTTTTATTACTTTTTTAAAAAAGATTTTATTTATTTGTCTTTAGAGGGGGAAGGGAAGAAGAGAGGGGCAGAAATATCAATGTATGGTTGCCTCTCACGCGTCCCCTGCTGGGAACTGGCCTGCAACCCAGGCATGTGCCCTGACTGGGAATCGAACTGCGATTCTTTGGTTCACAGGCCCGTGCTCAATCCACTGAGCTACACCAGCCAGGGCTAATTTTTAATCATTAAAAAAATGTATAACAAATTTTTTCTAGTAAGTAATTGGCTTTTCCCCACATAATACAAATAAATACAAATACATGTATGTATTTTTTTAACTTGTTAAATATTGAACAATTCATGGAACTTTACTCTTGGAGCACCTTTTATATATATAAATGAAAATAATACATGTGTGTTCACGTACCTTTTTTATATATATAAATTACTCTGACAGGACTATTTTATTTTGTGAGAATGAGGAGGAATAATAATAGCCTCCATATATATTCTATATATGTTTGAAGATTATTATTATATTTTCTGACATAATTTGTATTATGTTAAAGAAAGCATTTGTAAATAAACGATCAAGTTCACTCTTCCCAAATATCTTGTGTATATTTTAGTCCTGTTACATAAATGAAGGAAGCTGAGAGAGATTGCCTGGGGTTATTATCCAGGAAGTGTGTAGTGGGTCTGCAACTCAAGTCTAACTCATGATTCCATTACAGGCTGCCAAGTTTCACTTATTCCTGCCTTCCCTTATTCACTTATTTTACTTATTCATTTAATATTTGTGATTCCTTAGGTCTACTTTGTTGAAGAGCATAGTGAAGTTATAAAATAATAAAGTAAAATACTGTGAGCATCTTATTATGAGAAGTTTTGTAGACTTTCTTTAATGAATGCTTTCATGTTTTTGAACTGAATAAAGTGTAAACCATAGATTTTTGATTCAGGAGCTACTTAGTTCAATATCTCATGCAACCTGTAGTATTTTCTTTTTTTTTCCTGTCAACTTTTTTTTTCTTTAACTTTTTTATTGATTATGCCATTACAGTTCTCCCATTTCCCCCTTCATTCCCCTCCACCCTGCCAACCCCCTCCCACCCACACTCCCCCTCTTTAGTTCATGTCCATGTATCATAAGTTCTTTAGCTTCTACATTTCCCACACTACTCTTGCCCTCTCCCTGTCTATTTTCTCCCCACCATCTATGCTACTTATT
>PVKM010024713.1:0-13427 GCA_004027735.1 Carollia perspicillata
AATATATCAATCTGAAAAAAAAACACAAAAACTATCAACAAGGGACAAGAGGAAATGAAGAATACAATTTCTGAACTGAAGAACACAGTAGAAGGAATCAAAATCAGGCTTGATGAAGCAGAGGATTGGATCAGTGAGCTGGAGGACAAGGCAGAAAAAATTACCTAGAATCAGCAAGAGAAGGAAAAGAGGCTCAGAAAGAATGAAGAGGGATTAAGAGAAATACAAGACAATATGAAATGTAATAATATCTGAATAATAGGGATACCAGAAGGAAAAGAAGAACTAGGGATAGAAAACCTCTTTGAGAGAGTAATGATGAAAAACTTCCCTGATTTGATGAGAGAAAGAGTCACACAAATCCAGGAAACACAGAGAATTCCAATCAAGAGGAACCCAAAGAAGCCCACTTCAAGACATATCATAATTAAAATGCCAAAATTCCAAGATAAGGAGAGAATCTTAAAAGTAGCAAGGGAGAAGAAGAAAGTAACATACAAGGAAGCCCCAATAAGGTTAGCAGCTGACTTCTCTATAGAAACGCTCTAAGCCAGAGGAGAATGGCAAGAAATATTCCAAGTAATGAGAACCAGAGGCCTGCAACCAAGACTACTTTATCCAGCAAGACTCTCAATTAAAATGGAAGGCCAAATAAGGAGCTTCCAGGACAACAGAGGCCTCAAAGAATATATCTCCTCCAAACCAGCTCTGCAAGAGATGCTAAAGGGTCTGCTTTAAGAACAAGAAGAAAAACAGTGAAAGAGAGAGGAACACAGGTACTAAAAAATGGCAATGACTACGTACCTACCAATAATAACCTTAAATGTAAATGGATTAAATGCTCCAATCAAAAGACATAGAATAGCTGAATGGATAAGAAAATGTGACCCACACATATGCTGTCTACAAGAGACCCACCTCAGAACACAAGACCTACACAGACTGAAAGAGAAGGGTTGGAAAAAAATATTCTAAGCAAATGGATAAGATAAAAGAAAAAAAAAAAAAACCCAGGGTAGCAATACTCATATTGGACAAAATAGACTTCAAAAAAAGCCATAAAGAGAGACCCAGAATGTCACTTCATAATTCTCAAGGGAAGAATTCATGAAAAAGACATAAACATTGTAAATAAATATTCACCCAACATAGGAGCACTCAAATACATACAGAAAATCATGGAGGACTTCAAGAAAGATATTGACAGCAACACAATTATAGCAGGGGATTTTAACACCCCACTGTCAAAAATGGAGAGATCTTCCAAACAAAATATCAACAAAGATACTGAGGCATTGAATAATGCCCCAGAGGAAATGGACTTAACTGATGTATATAGAGAGCCTTTCATCCCAAAGAAGCAAAATGCAGTGTCTTTTCACATGCACATGGAACATTTTCAAAGATAGACCACATGATGGGCCACAAAACAAGTCTCAACAAATTCAAGAAAATTGACATCATATCAAGCATTTTCTCTGACCACAAAGGACTGAAACTAGAAACCAACCCCAAGGAAAACTCTAAAACACTCAAAATCATGGAGGAGAATAGCATGCTATTAAACAATGAGTGGGTCAAGAATGAAATTAGGGAAGAAATCAAAAAGGTCCTGGAAACAAATGAAAATGAATTGACAACAAACTAAAACTTATGGGGCACAGTGAAGGCAGTTCTGAGAGAGAAGTTCATAGCAATACAGGCCTACCTAAAAAAGATAGAAACATTTCAAACAAACAACCTAACCCTATGCCTCCAAGAACAACAACACAGATAGCCCAGAGCTAGTAGAAGGAAGGAAATAACCAAGATCAGAGCAGAATTAAATGGCATAGAGACTAAAAGCACAATTCTAAGGATCAATAAATCCAGGAGCTGGTTTGTGAAAAGATCAACAGAATCGACCAGCCTTTAATAAGGCTCATCAAGAAAAAAAGAGAGAGGAACCAAATAAACACAATCAGAAAAGAAAGAGGAGAGATTACAACTGACACCACAGAAATACAAAGGATTGCAGGAAATTACAAGGAGAACTATAAATGGCAAGAAATTTGAAAACCCAGGTGAAATGAACAAATTGCCAGAAAAATATCATCTTCTAACACTCAATGAGGAAGAAGCAGAAAGCCTGAACAGACCAATAACAGCTGATGAAATTGAAGCAGTAATCACAAAGCTTCCAACACACAAAAGACCTGGACCAGATGGTTTCACAAGAGAATTTTACAAAGCATTTAAGGAAGAGCTAACCCACATCCTTCATAGATTATTCCAAAAAATTCAAGAAGATGGAAGACTCTCAAACTTTTTTTATGAAGCCAGCATCATCCTAATTCCCAAACCAAGTAAAGACATAACAAAGAAAGAAAACTTCCAGCCAATATAGCTGATGAACACAGATGCTAAAATCCTCAACAAAATATTGGCAAACAATATCCAGCAATACATTAAAAAGATCATACACCATGATCAAGTGGAATCCATCCCAGGGATGTAAGGATGGTATAATATGCACAAATCAATAAACATAATACACCACATAAATGAAAGACAAAAACACATGATTATATCAATAGATACAGAAAAAGCATTTCATAAGGTACAGCACCCATTTATGATAAAAACACCCAGCAAAGTGGGAATAGGGAGAGCATTCCTCAACATAATAAAGGCCATATATGGACACCTACAGCCAACATCACACTCAATGGACAAAAACTTAGAGCTTTCCCATTAGGATCAGGAACAAGACAAGGATGCCTGCTTTCACCACTCCTATTCAACATAGTACTGGAAGTCCTAGCCACAGAAATCAGACAAGAAAAAAAGAAGCATTCAAATTAGAAAGGAGGAAGCAAAACTGTCATTGTTTGCAGATGATATGATAACATAACATAGAAAACCCTATAGACTCCATCAAAAAACTACTCAACATAATAAATGAATTTGGCAAAACAGCAGGATACAAAGTCAATATTCAGAAATCAAAAGCATTTTTGTACACCAACAATGAATATCAGAAACAGAAATTAGGGGAAAAAATCCCATTTGCTACAGCAACAAGGAAAATAGAGTACCTAGGAATAAACCTAATCAAAGAGGTAAAAGACCTGTACTCAGAAAACTATACAACACTGAAGAAAGAAATTAAGGAAGATGCAAACAAATGGAAACATACACCATGCTCATGGATTGGAAGAATTAACATCATCAAAATGGCCATACTACCCAAAGCAATGTATAGATTCAATGGAATACCTATAAAGTACCAATGGCATATTTCACAGATATAAGAAAAACATTTCAGAAATTTTTATGGAACCATAAACGACCCCAAATAGCTGCAATTTTGAGAAAGAAGAACAAGGCAGGAGGGATCACAATACCTGATATCAAAGTGTATTACCAAGCTACTGTAATCAAAAGAGCCTGGTAATGGCATAAAAACAGACACAGAGACCAATAGAACAGAATGGAGAGCCCAGAAATAGTCCCAAGTGTCTATGGTCAATTGATATTTGACAAAGGTGGCAGAAGCATAACATGAAATAAAATACCCTCTTCATCAAATGGTGTTGGGAGATCTGGACAGCTACATGCAAAAAAATGAAACATGATCACCAACTTACACCATACACAGAAATAAATTCTAGGTGGATAAAAGACCTAAATATAAGTCATGAGAGCATAAAAATCCTAGAGGAAACATTGGCAGGAAAATCTCAGACATTCCACACAGCAACATCTTCACTGATATGTCCCCTAGAGCAAGGATCATAAAGGAAAGAATAAACAAATGGGACTTCATCAAAATTAAAAAGCTTCTGCATGGCTAAAGAAAACAGCATTAAAATTAAAAGAGAAACAAACTTATGGGAAAACATATTTGCCAATGATACCTCAGACACAAGTTTGATCTCCAAAATATATAAAGAGCTCACATGACTCCACTCTAAGAAGACAAACAACCTAATTAAAAAATGGGCAAAAGATTCGAACAGACGGTTCTCTAAAGAGGACATACAAGGGGCCAGAGACATATGAAAAGATGCTCAGCATCACCAGCCATCAAAGAGATGCAATTATATCCACAGTGAGATATACCACTTCACACTGGTGAAAATGGCCATCATGAACAAATCAACAAACAAGTGTTGGAGAGGATGTGGAGAAAAGGGAACACTGTGGAAAACAGTATGTAATTTCCTCAAAAACTAAAAATGGAACTGCCTTTTGACCTAGTAATTCCACTCTGGGATTATACCCTAAGATCCCTGAAACACCAATTCAAAAGAACCAATGCACCCCAATGTTCACAGCAGCATAATTTACAATAGCCAACTGCTGGAAGCAGCCTAAGTGTCCACCATTAAATGAGTGAATCAAAAAAGTATGGTTCATTTACATGATGGAATTCTATGCAGCAGAAAGAAAGAAGGAGCTCCTACCCTTTGCAACAGCATAGATGGAACTGGAGAGCATTATGCTATGTGAAGTAAGTCTGGAAGTGAGGGACAAATACCATATGATTTTACCTTTAATTGGAACCTAATCAACAAAAGAAAAAAGTAAACAAAATATAACCATAGTTGTGGAAATTAAGAACAATCTAACAATAGCCAGAGGTGGAGAAGGGGACAGTGGGGAGAAGGATTTTCAGGAACTACTGTAAAGGACACATGGACAAAACCAAGGGGGAGGGTGGAAGCAAGGGAGGGAGGTGGATTTGGATGGTATAGTGGGGAGTGGCGGGGGAAAAATGTAGACAACTGTAATTGAATAACAATAAAGTAATTTAAATAACTAAATAAAATAAAATATTATTTTTTTTTCAAATTAAGACATTACTTTTGGGGAAAGCTTTTCAAATTAGCATATAATTAAAACTATATAAATAATTTAAATAATCATTTTATTAATTATGAAATATTTTCTAATAATTATTTTTGGCACATGAGTGTTGTAGATTTGGCCAATGAAGAAGCAAACATTGTGGTTGTGCCAGTGGTTTGACTATGTAGTTGAGAAATTTGATCCTTGGCTTATATTGCTCAGTGGACCGAGTGATGGACAGCTGGTGACCCAAAGGATCACTGGTTCGATTCCCAGTCAGGACACATGCCTGGGTTGCAGGCCAGGTCCACAGTGGGAGGTGTGGAGAGGTAACCACACATTGATGTTTCTCTCCCTCTCTTTCTCCCTTTCTTCCCCTCTGTCTGGAAGTGAAAGATAAAATCTTTAAAAAAACAATTGAATTTATATCACAGAAAATTAAAAATGTCTGATCTTTGTTACTATGTTATGGTGACTTTTATGGACATAAAATGGGAAAATTAAAGCAGGGTATTAAAAAAGCCTGTTTCAAACTTAGAACGAGAGTAATAATCAACAAGTGGATTCTCTACTGTACATATCAGATAAGAAGCCAAAGGGGCATTCGAGTGATGCAGTAATTCAGGAGGAAAAAATCATATTCCACTTAATTTTCAGTGTCTGAAATTGTTGAAAATATTTTATTTTCCAGCAAAATCTATGAGGCTTTATACAGGATCTAGGCAGAGCCATACGTAGCAATTGGGTTACATTAATGTGACAATGGATGAGTAGTCCCGAGTTTTCCTTAGAATAGACATTTAATCTGGGTTTTTTAAAATGCCATTATAGGATCAGGACAAAATCTTATTTCAATAAGGACTTCTTTTTCATATATCATTTGATTTATGAACCTATTTCACTGAAGCTGCAGTGCACCAGTGTATCAAGAAGCATCATATAGAGTGGACTTAGGTAGCCTAACTATCCACAATGTAGCTTGATTGAAAATTGGAATGGATATTTGAAATACCTCTGAGCAAACTGGGTGATGATAATGACTAAGTGGCTTGTACTATAAAATCATTGTGATTTAAACTTTAATACATCACATAGGTTACTGAGATATTGTGAAGAAGATAGCAATTATGGAATGGGGATAACATTGTAAATTGCATAAAACCTTCTCTCTAGTTGTTAAGTTGCTTTTTTCCCCTCCAACTTATCCTATAATATCTGAGCCTGAATTGCCTTCATGAGTTTCAGAAGAGCCCATTACAAAAAGTTACAACACGTGAGTAATTCTAAATAAAATTGTCTGAATTCCTAAAGGAAAGAATGATGGGATGAATCGTTCCTTCTCTTCTCCTGTCTAAGGTAGCATTCAATGTTTCAGACCAATGGACCAAAGTGAGCGAAATCTCTAAAAACGTGTTTATCTAGCCCTACTCCACTCAACCGAGATAGGACAAATGTGAGCACTGGTCAGGCTTATATTGCTACTGTTTTATTGGTTAGTATTCATGTTAAACTAGCTGGTTTTACTTCCAGGAAAGAGAGAGGAGTGGGGAAAGATATGGGTAAAACTTAACGATAAATGAAAATAAAGGAAAAATGTCAGATTAGCATTTTTTTATGTTTTGTTATAGTTTGAGATCATGAAAATAATATTCTGTTAGCTACATTTCCAGATGCCCAGAAGAATAAAGCTATTTACTTTCTAAAATCTTCACCATTATAGAAAATTGAGGAAATAAATTAGAATTCAGAAGATCTTAGAAATATTTTAGCCAATATGAACTATGTGAGGTAGTTTGAATAATTGAAAATTTCATTTTCAATACACATTTGGAATAATTTTAATATGGCAATACTCTTTGACTTTCATTGTACAGGTTATATTTATTATCAAGGATACATCCTGGGAAGCACAAGATAAAGTTTCTGCTACTCTAATAAACACAACAGGATTTATTAAACATTAGAGCTACTAATTACTGCACAGCTATTAACATGGGTGATAACTATTTGAGAAAATTGTCTGGTTATGATGAGTGAAGATTATCACACATATGCTCTGTTTCAAAATGATGTTCTGTGATACCTATAGGCCTTGTTTTTGTAGATGAGAAGCAAAGGCCAAGAGGCAAAATGTTTGGCAAACCAAAAGTAATATGTGCCTGCAAGGAGCATGGCAGGCTTCATGCCTGTAGTTAAAAATATTGATGTTTACTGAGGACTGCCACCGAGAGTTCTTTGGCACATTCAAACTGAATTATATTTAGAATTAATTTATACTTGCATGACTTTCAGTTAGGATACTCAATATGTATTTGATGCAAAATGTGTATCCAAATTAAAGAGAAAATTAGTTCATGGTGAACACAACATGTATGGTCCTTAAATCAACCTGGGCCAAAATACTTTAAGTGAGCCTGGTACTGAACTAGGTTGCAAGGAGCAAGACAAATGTGCATATATTTGAGAAAATTTGCCGAGAAAAAAGATATGCTAACTTGGATAGCTTTCTTAACAAGGATATTATTTTAGAAAGAAGATAAATTATGGTAAACAGCCTGGACTAGTAATTTAGAATTTTAAAAATGCTCAGAAAACTGTGGTACACTTACACAATGGATACTATGCAGCAGAAAGAAAGAAGGAACTCTTACCCTTCAAGACAGTAAGGATGGAACTGGAGAACGTTATACTAAGTGAAACAAGCCAAGCAGTGAAAAGACAAATACCATATGATCTCACCTATAAGTGGAACCTAATCAACAAATCAAATACGGAAGCAAAATACGATGAGAGACATTGAAATAGAGAACAAACAGACAGTAATCAGAGGGGAGGGGACAGAGGGATAATGGGAGAAAACAGGGGAAGGGTCATCAAGGAACATGTATGAAAGACACATGGACAAAGCCAAAGGGGGTGGGTTTGAGGGTGGGAGGTGGGGATGGGTGGGGAGGGGGGATATGGTGGAGTGAAAATGCAGACAAGTGTACTTGAACAACAATAAAAAATGTTAGCAGAAAGAAAACATGAATCCAATGTTGACTATAATAAAGGTAATGTACAAAAAAAGTACAAAACGCTCAACAAAGAATTAGACAACATGCTAGAAGACAGGTTAAGGAAGAGAATATCCAAATTTAGGAGGGTATTATGTATGCTTAATCCAATGGAATTAAGTTGGTTCAAGGAAGATGTTCAGGGATATTGGCCTCAGGACCATAAGTTATAAATCTTGGGAAAACCATGGTTATTCTAAGCCTTAACACCTCACAAATGATGAGTGCAATTTATGTTTGTGTTCTTCTTTAGCCAAAAACTCTCACTTCAATAAAAACAAGACATATCAAATTATATAGTTGACTATAAGAAATTAATTAAATTTCTTATATCAATATATACTGATATAAGTAGATACTGTATATATGTATATATTAGTATATAGTAATACAATACTGTATCAGTATGGTATTTATATGATGGAGGGATTAAATGATGTCCACCAAATACCTGGGATGTAAAATTTATTGAAACTTTGATATATATTCTACTCTATGTTGATATTTAGTAGATGGGTAAAGGCCAATTTTTCTTGGAAGAAATAAATATTCCTACTGTAAGTTAACATTATTTTGTAATAACACAATTCATAGAATAACTGTTTTGTGTGATGTTTGTAATAAAATTAATTTGATTGTTTGAAAAACAAGAAAATGATGTAATAAGAGAGAAAGAGGGTGAGAGAGAGAGACAGACAGACAGACAGAAAAAAAGAGAAAGAAACACTGATTTGTTGTTTCACTTATTTATGCATTCATTCCTTGTTTCTTGTGTGTGCCCTGACTGGAGATTGAACCCACAACCTTGGCGTATCAGGATGACACTCTAACTACCTGAGCTACTTGGCCAGGATCAAAACATGACTATTTTGCAATGTTCGAAAGGTGTCATGTTATAAAATGGTATCTATAAACACAACCCAGTTTGAATATTTTGAGCTGTTGATCCAGGCTGTGACCTGAAGCATTTGTGGGAAGAGTGCTTCTTTCTCAGTATTAAAATGGCCTACTTTGACTCTACAGCAATGCATTTTGTATCCCAGGCTGTTCAATTTCTTAGTATTCATAGCATTTTTTTACAATAACTTATGAGGAGCACTTTAAAAACACAAATACTTTAATAAATGTAGGTCTGAACCTATTTGCATCTGATTCTTGTGAGACCACAATATATGAATATGTTGAAGTTTTTCTTTATTCTTAAATACTATTGGTGCAACATATGACACAGTTCTGGCCAATTAAATATTTGCAGAAATCCCCAGTGACCTGGTGACATATGTGTGTGCATGTATCTATCTACACATAGGCAGATGGATGTGAATATACAGAGATATATATTTTGTATATATGTATGTGTGTGCATGTGCATGCATGTGTTATCTGTCATCTGTCTATCAAGCTATAGCATCTCTAGCATCTATTCCCAGTGAGAGAAGATCTATTGTGTTCAGCTCTTTACCTTTCTCTTTTTATCTCTTTTCTTTTTTTTTAAATTTTTAAAAGATTTTATTTATTTTTAGACTGAGAGGAAGGGAGGGAGGGAGATAAGGAGAGAAACATCAGTGTATAGTTGCTTCTCACGCGCCCCCTACTGGGGACCTGGCCTACAATGCAGGCATGTGCCCTGGCTGGGAATCGAACCAGTGACCCTTTGATTCCCAGGCCAGCACTCAGTCCATTGAGCCACACCAGCCAGGGATTTATCTCTTTTCTAAGTTGAGACTTAATTGCCAATTGAAACAACCATTTTGAAACAAAGAGGGGAAATGCTAAAGGCTAAGAAAGATTCAGGAGCAACACAGATAGTTTTGGTTCTTTGAGCACTGACTTTGGCTCTTATTTGCTTAAGTCACAGTGTTTTGAATTTTGGGCATCTCGCAGGTAAATACTATCCAAGCCGATCCTAGTACATTGGTCTAAACACAGAAATATTGAAATTTTTAAACACTTATATTTAATAATGTACTTTTTATAGCCTAAAGACTATTATCCTATAGTATTACTTTTACATAATACTTTGAATAAATCTCATTTATGATGTCTATAAATGGGTCTCCCAAAATTTACTTTTATAGCCTCAGCTAATGAGAGACGGCATGGTGTAATGGAAATGACTCTAGTGTAGGAGTCACAAGCTCTAGGATCTTGTACCAGTTTAAGTTTTAGTCCCTCACTCACGTTGCCTGTATAAAATGAAGAAATAACCTTATAAGATAATTTAGCCAAAGGATTATATAAATTAATTATAATTAGGCTCCAGTCAGTAAATCATACCAAAGATTAAAGGAAAAACATGAGCTTTTTAAAGGTGGCTGAGATGGTTTATTACACATTGCTTTTAATGTAGTAATATCCTAGAAATGTGTATGGCAGATTTAGCAGATATTGTTAAAAAGTTCAAACTGTAGAAGTTATTGCATTTTGTCATGGGAAAAGTGACATTTTAAATACCACCAATTTATGGATATTTCAACAACTTGGTAGTTAATTAAATGTTTAAACGCCTTTACTGAGGTATAATGACATACAAAGAACAGTACATATGTAGTGTATATAATTTAATGAAATTGAACATATGCAAACACCCATGGTACCATCACCACGATCAAGGTAATGGACATAACCAACACCTCCCAAGGTTTTTGTATCCCTTTGTTTTTGTTTTTATCATTTTGGGATGTGTGCATATATGGTAAGAACACTTACTATCATCACTGACCTCTTAACAAATTGTTAAATATAGGTGCTACGTTATACAATAGATTTCTAGATATTATTTTTTATAATAAAAACTTTATACTCTTTGAATAACAGCTCTCCATTTCTCCCAACCCCCAGCCCCTGGTGGTCATTGTTGTATCCTCTGCTTTTAGGAGTTTGACTGTTTTTGATACCTCATTTAAATGGAATCATGCAATAATTTTCTGTTTGTGACTGGCTTATTTTGCTTAACATAATGCCCTCCCGGTTTATCTATGTTGACTCAAATGGCAGAATGTCCTTTTTTTCCCTAAGGCTGAATAACATTCCATTGCATGTATATGCCTCATTTTCTTTAGCCAGTCTACCTTGATAAACACTTGGATTGTTTCCATATCTTGGCTATTGTGTATAGCAGTTCAGTGAACAGTGGAGTAAAGCTATCTCAGCATTCCAGTAGACTCCATCAGGTGGTTAACTGAATTTCACTGAACAATATATTGGAAAATCAAATCATATATTCATTAGAGATGAGAATGTTGAGTTAAAAACAACACTTTAAAAAATGTCAAACAAAGCAATATATTAATTTTGGTACATTTGGATTAACTCTAAGAAAATTAATATTTTATAACATTTTTAAATTTTACAATGCACTGTATTTTTAATTGTGCTTGTCCTTGAAGTAAAAAGTAATATAAAATCAAACATGGCAAATTCTGATCTATTTTAGGTATACACACTTATTGTTTATAGTTTATCTAAATCTAAGTGACCAAACTGTATTATTGAACAGTATTCAAATAGTAGTGAAAATACAAAGTAATTTAGAAAATTATTCTGTTAAATTGTGCCTTAAAACAAGAAACTATATTTTGCAATAAATCACTGTGCTTCTGTAGCATTTTCTCTCCAAATGCAAGCATTAAATTTATTTAAAAAATCTTTAATATCACTTCTGCAATTTTAGCAAAGTATTTTGTAGACTTTTTTTAAAGATTTTACTTATTTATCTTTAGAGGAGAAGAGAAGGAGAGAGGGAGAGAAATATCAATGTATGTTTGCCTCTCGTGTGTCCCCCACTGGGAACTGGCCTGCAACCCAGGCATGTGCCCAGACTGGGAATTGAACCGTGATCCTTTGATTCGCAGGCCCGAGCTCAATCCACTGAGCTACACCAGCCAGGGCTTAGCAAAGTATTTTTAACTCTACTATTATTGTTTACAGTCTCACAGTTGTCCCCATTTCCCCCACTTTGGTGGCCACCACCAAGCCCCTGCCTCCCTTCTCTCTGGCCATCCCCACACTGTTGTCTGTGTCCGTGAGTTATGTATGTATGTTCTTTGTCTAATCCCTTTGCCTTCATTCATGTAGTCTCCTTTGACAGCTGTCATTATGTTCCATATATTCAAGCATGTTCCTGTTTTGTTTGTCAGTTTATTTTGTTCATTAGATTCTACATATAAGCGAGATCATCTGGTATTTGTCTTTCACTGACTGGCTTATTTCACTTAGCATAATAATCTCCCAGCCATTCCATACAGTCACAAAGGGTAAGAGTTCCTTCTGTTTTACTGCCAAGTAATATTCCATTATGTAAATGTGCCATAGCTTTTTTGTCCACTCATCTACTGATGGGCACTTGGGCTGTTTCCAGATCTTGACTATCATAAATAATGCTGCTGTGAGCATAGGGATGCATAAATTCTTTTGAATCAGTGTCCCAGGATTCCTATGATATATTTCCAGGAGTGAGGTCATTGGGTCAAAACGCAGTTCTATTTTAGTTTTTTGAAGTAACTCCATAATGTTTTCCACAGTGGCCGCACCAGCCTATATGTATGTTTAAGAACTCATTAAAGTCTTACAAAGATTTATCTTATACAACATATATTTACATGATTACATTCAATTGTAAGAATGAAACTGAATTATTTCTTGTTAACACCTTATAAAAATTTTAATGTAAAGGACATCAGATATCTTCCACTACCCCATTAGATGCTGGCAACTTCCCCATCGTTGATATACCTGCATGGATATATTGCATGGATAAGAATACAGTGCTGACCTGCATAATTACTATTGTATTATTTACCGATCAACCTTTTTGAAAATCAAAACAACCCAGAGAATCAAGTGTGGTCAGCAGTTACTTTGCAAAATAAATCGATTTTTCCCCCTATTCCACAGGTGGCAAACACAAGGCCCGTGGGTGGAATCTGGCCTCCATCTTGTTTTATATGGCCCAGCACCTTGTTTCTACCCAGCGGCAGTGCCAAGCTCTCATTTAACTGTTAAGGCGTAGTTACATTTATACAGCCCTAAAATTACATTTGGCCCTTTGAAGACAACCACAAGGCTGATGTGGCCCCGGTGACAATGAGTTTGACACCCCTGCCCTATTCCATTGTCCTAATTACACACTTCAAAAAGTTCAAATAGATAGCATATAATATCTTGAAATATTCATTGTTTTGCTTTATTTTTGGTCATTTTCTTAAATGCGACCCTATAACTACTTAGAGACATCTGCATTCTCTCTGGAAGAATTGTGATTAGTAGAGCAAAAGTGTTAAGAAAAACGTAAATTTGATGTTCAGCTTTATGACTGAAAAAAGCTCTTGAGGCATACATCCAGTACGAACCCTGCTATCTTAAAAATTGTTCTTGTTGCTTTGGAAAATAAATTACTTTAAAAAAGTAAGGATAACAGATTTTATCACAATCTATTCTCTAGAATGATAAGGATGAAGATATGTAAGTATCAATGAATCATCACATGAGAACATCGGACTTGGGAAGAACCTTGTCTGTGGAGCCAGGATTGATCAG
>PVKM010024714.1:0-20351 GCA_004027735.1 Carollia perspicillata
TTTGGACTTGGGCAGCCTGGTCCCAGGGCCATATCCTCAACTAGTCCTCAGCCTGCCCCTCCAAATGCTGAGGTCAGGGTCCAATTCTGCAACCGGTCATATGTCCTCAGGCTTCACCCTCTAAATCTAAGTTTCTTCTCCCTCCAGGGAAATGGGAATAATTACCTGCCAGTCCATCTCAGGTGAGCACATTGGTGTGAAAAGGGACCATGGTGAAGGCTTACCTGGTCTTGTCGGTCATGGTAGCTTGATCTGTTGAGAGTTTGCTCTTAAGTTGGGTAGTCCGGGGTCCTCCTTCCCCTTGTTGGCCTTTGTCAGCATACCAGTCTTAAACCGAAACTCCCCAAAGGGCCGGGAACAGACTCTCTCACCTAATTAGCATCAGTGCTTCTTACTGTGCCAGGTCAGGTCCCAGGGGATCTGGTTTAAGAAGATGGGGTATGGTCTCTTCAGCCAGAGGGATGAGCTGAAAAGATAACCAATGATGTTGGAGTTTATAGACAAGCAGAGTCAAGGGTATTTCTTGTGGCTTCACAGAGGAGGTGGGATTTGAGCTGAACCAAGAAGAGTGGGCAGACTCTGGACGGGCAGAGAGAGGAGAGGACGCATTGAAGGTGGGGTCTGTGACACGGCACAGAGCACAGTGCGCAAAGCATGTTGGTGGATGGCAAGAGGGTCCCCCTCCTTGGAGGCTCCCCTGCTAGTCTGGCTCACCAGCTCACTTTGTCCAGTTTCTAGGGGCTTTCAAGGACTGGGAAGCGGGGGATGATCAGCTGGCAAATGCTGCTGGGCCTCTCGGTGGTCAGGCCCAGGCCACAGGCATTTGCAGCCACAGGTCCCTGTGCACAGGGTTATCCCTTTACTCCCTTGGCATGGAGGTACTAGGTTGGCATGCCCTTCTCGGGACATGAATAAGGTCAGAGAGGTCATGGCGAAGGGGGTTAGAGATACTGGCCAGAATCTTCAGCCAGGGTTTGTTTTTCTGTGGAGAAGGAGGAGGTAGATTGTCAAAGCTACTCTTCTTATAACCTGGGCAGGAGTGAAAGTGAGAGGCTCTCCTCCCAAAGGCAAGGGTTTTCTAAACAGGATAGCAGCACCACTGTCCCCAGATGGGAACACTGAGGGGGAAAGGAAGAGGTCCTTGGAAGTTTCATTTTTTCATATGAATTATGGTCAGAAATTACAATCGGGAGATACCATCTGGAAAGATGAATTGTTCTCCATAAGAATCTCAAGATCTTTCTCTGGTGTCATGGTCGTGGTAGCTTTTGGTTTTCACGTCTTCTGGGAAGTTGAGTTAAATGGACGTGCTGGGTAAGCATTGGCTCCGTGCCGTGGTGATCTTGATGCGCGGGCGTTCAGGATGGGGCCTTGGTGTACCGACCCTACCTGCTCTGGAGAAGCCCACAGATAGCAGGTGATTCCCATATTCCTTTACACTATTTTTGTTCTGGTGTCTAAAGTGGCCTGAGAGTTGAGTTTTCAGATATTGTTTTGTTTCTAAACTTTTATGTAACTTGGTCTTTTTTTTATTGCAGTAAAAGACACATGACAAAACTTATAATTTTAACCATTTTAAGTATACAGGTCAGGGCCATTAAGAACATTCATAGTGGCCCTGGCTGGTGTAGCTCAGTGGATTGAGCGTGGGCCTGCAAACCAAACAACTGCGGTTCAATTCCCAGTCACGGCACATGCCTGGGTTGTGGGCCAGTTCCCAGCAGGGGACGCACGAGAGGCAACCATACACTGATATTTTTCTCCCTGTCCCCTTCCCTTCCCCTCTAAAGATAAATAAATAAAATCTTTTTTTTTTTTAAAGAAAACATTCACAGTGTTGTGCAGCCACCGCCACCATCTCCAGAACTTTTTTTTTATCTTCCCATCTAATGGGTTTGGTTTGAACCCAGGCTCCAAAGATCGCTACAGCCTCTCTCTGTCTCAACATCCTTGGGCACAGTGACCTCACCACCAGAGGCCCTCTCTACTTGAGCCACCTTTCTGTTTCTGCTTCTTGTTACCTTCTGGCTTTCATTCTCTGCTTCAGCCAAAGGAGCTTCTGTGAGTCTGCTAAGCACCTTATGCAGCACTTTGCACATTTCTCCCAATGGTCCTTTGAGGTGGTTATGTCATCCACCCCTTGCCAGTGAGGGAGCCACATCAAAAATGTAATATGCCCAGGGCCATAGTAATTTCAGAGTCTGGATTTGCTTCTGGACTCTTCGATCCTTCCACAACATTCGTCTGGATGGGAATGCCATTGTGTAGAGCGAAGCGCTGCCAACCCTGCTTCGTACACTGGCGTCTACTCCAGAAGGTTTCTAGGGTCTCCATGGATTTGGGTATGTGTTATATGAACCCTCTTCCATTAGGATTCTTACTTGGAGCCTTTAGCCAAAAAAGGATTTGCTTGAACATAGCTTACTACATACTACAGATAAACTGCTAAAGGAGTTTACAAAACTGCTCAATTAAGATTTTCAACTAATTACACATGTACTGCAGAAGTGCAAGTTTAGCCTTGACCATGGGTCCTTCTCCAGGCAGAGAGATGTTCAGTCTTCTCTGGCCAGCAGGGGCTTGGTCACTATGTCTGTTCTTGTTCTTGGTCATGATCACGTGCTTTCCTGTCCCTCTCTCAGTCTTCCTGTAGCTTGACTGCATTTACTCAGGGCAAGGTGTGTTATTCCTAGCGTGTGGTTGTCCTGGCTGCAAACGGCTAGTTCTAGTTCCTGTTTCTTCAGAAGGCATTCTTTCTAGCACTTTAATCTTCAGCAGTGTGTCTCCTTGGCACATTTCTTGTGGCTTGTCATCACCCTCTTTATGGACTGTACAAGCCCCTACTATGTCCACCTGTACTCAGGTTTTTGGGGTTTGTCTTTGGTGCCTGGGGTTCCAGCTTCAGTAGATGTGGCTGAACTCTAGGAATGAAGTCAGCACCCAACAGACATTCACACAGGCTTCATGCATAATACAATAATTTATGGAGTACCACCATGTGCCAGGCACTGTTTCTAATCGAGGACTTAACATTTCCATTTTACAGACGAGGACAATGAGGCTCAGAGAGTCTAAAAAGATTGAGTTCACAAATTTAGTTGTGGTAGAGACACCTATATCACAGACACTTTGTCTGTGCCATTGATCCCTCTTCACCAGACTGACTTTCTACAAAGGGCTGACCCCCTGGACTGTGGAGTCTGCTTGATAACAGAGCTCTGTTAACACACCTGTAAAATGGGAGCAGAATCCCCTGACACCAATTTAGGCAAGCTGCCTCAGGCACAAGCCAGTCAGAAGTAGAGGGGTGAGGCCAACTATAATTTTTTTAAAAAGAGTCTATTGTAGAGCTTCTTTTTAAGGAATGCAATTTTAGTGCATTGAACCACAGCTTGAATTAAAAACAAAGACACAAAAAGGAACTGCTAAGTGAAATGAATGCTAATGAAAAAAATTACTAGGCCTTCATTATATAATCACACATTGCAAACAAAAAAAAAATTTTTAAACACACAAGCCCCACTAACTGGAGTTAGAAATAGAATAAAAAGCTCTAATTTGTATTGAATAGCAATCATATTATACCACATACCACATCTGAATTTTTTAATACTTTAGGGATAAATCAATGTGGTTTTATTGAATGTCAGCGACAAGAAAGAAAATCTCAAAAAACAAAATGGATCAACAGATACTTATTGAGCACCTAGTCTGTGCAGTGCATTGTTTTGGAAGAAAGAACAAAGGCTTTAATACTTCCTTTGATGCATATATGACTATTGCCAAGGGACTGGGACAGCTGGTTATGTGCTCTAGAAGGAAATGAGCTATGTGGAAAGCTTAAGGAGGCAGGTGTAGGTAAGAACCAGAGCTGGGCCTTCCAGCATGACAGAGTTTGGAAGATAGGTAGTGACAAGGAGTCCTGGGAGGAATGTTCCATGAGTGTCCTTAAGTTCATTTTAACAGACCATGTCTGAGGACCAGACTGTGTGGAAATTAAACCAATGAAGTTCTATCTATGTCATAAGTTATGCCTCTAACCTAGCAACATTTCTAAGGGTTACTTCCTTCCATGCTGGCCTCCACCAACTCAGTTTACCATCTAAAAGACGTGAGGAGCCAGAATGTGATTCCGGCCTTTGATCCTCCTCTTCAATGTAGACAGGAATGTCCTGTAGAATCAAGTATAGCTGGTCCCTCCTGGGCACGTGGTTGTCTACTTTGGGAAGTTTCTAGGGTTTGCTTGAATGTGTGTTATATGGACCATGCTCCATTAGGGTGGAGATGGTATTCAGAACTCTGTGGAAGGTGCTGTGGGACTGTGGAGTGGAAGCAGGCATGGCCAATCTGAGAGATTCACCCTCTTTGTACGTAGTTATTTACCAGGAAAGCCAACCAAAACAGAAGCCCAGGTGATAATTTTTTGAACAATAGGCTCATCATTGAATTCTTTCATGTCTGCTGCCTGATTTCTTTTCAGTCTGGTTATAGGGCCGAAGGTAACTTTTCCCAGTTTAGCATGTCAGAGGCCTGGTAACAGTGGTTAGTCTCATCCTCTGTGCCCCTGCCTGCCTGGGTTCCTGACTTCTTCTCTTTCTATGCCACCGCCCAATGCTGTCTGCAGCTTGCCAAGCCTTCTAGGCTGGGCTGGCACAGAAGCACTTTAGAAAGAGATGTTAACTAGCACAGTGCTGGTGACAGCTGACTCTCTTGCTCTCACCCAGAGAACACACATGTCTATTCCACTGCTGGTGGCAGTTAGCCTGTGAACTCCAGGCTGATTGGGTCTAATGAGTGCTCCTGAGTGTGTTTTCTTGTTCTGAGCTAGGACACAAGCTGAGTGACTAAGTCATGCCTCATGTCCTCCTACCCTGCTCCATCTGAATGCACATGCCAACCTGATGGAAGTCCTGATGCTGGTCTCATAAGATGCAGTTCTCCTAGGACCTGGCCCAGGAGCCGGGCCACAGATGCATTGGCCAGAGAGCTCAGGCAGAGTAGTGTGCTCGGCAGCAGGCTCCTGGCAGGAAGAGCTTCTCCACTTGTCCACTGTGGGCTTCAGCTGCCTCATGGATAAAACAACTGCCCTTCACATCTCTTAGGCATGTCATAATGTAGAACGAAATGGTGACAATGCAAAAGTACTTTAAAAGATAAAGCATTTTAAATGGGGGCTGCTTATATTTTTTGCAGCCAGTTAGTTTCCATCCATTGGTTGGGTTGGGCTAAATTAACCATTTACTTTGTAGGCCATTATAATAGGTCTATGGGGTTTTGGCTCAGGCCTTAGTGCCCATTACCAATAGGGTGAGCTGCATGGTCTTGTTAGGAGATTAAGGCCCGGCCTGCGTTCCTAGTCTAGAGCTCTCCAGTCTGCCGAGCAAGACACCTAGGCAGAAGTGGGAAGGGTCTGGCTGATTGGGGGGCTGGGGAGCCAGGGCATTGCTTCTATCAAAAATAGCATGGAAACACAAACAAATCTAGTGGGAATCTGAGGCTTTGTTGTCATCAGAAACAATCCGAAGTGTGCCCTGATATCCAGAGCTTCTGCCTTTCCTTTGTAAGTATTTGCCTAGGGGTGTGGAGAGGGAAGGTAAGCACAGATAAGAAAGGCTGGAGGATGATGTCAGCAAGTGCAGATGGGTGTGGTCAACATCTGTCAGCTGACTTAGTGTAGGTTCAAGTCAACTTTCATTCACTGGGTATCTCCCTGAGCTACCAGATGGGACTATTATCATCATTGTTAATGTAGAGGTGAGCAACTTAGAAGCTAAGCACTTGCTCAAGGTCACAAAGCTAGTAAGTATAGAATCCACATTCAAATGCAGGCACTTGGACTACAGAGCCCATGCTCCTAAAAGGGTAAGTTATACAGTTGACTCTTGAACTGCATAGGTTCAAACTGTGCAAGTCCACATATACACAGATTTTTAAATCTTCATCCAATGTTTTATTGATTATTTTTAGAGAGAAAGGAAGCAGGAAGAGAGAGCTAGAGAAACACTGATGTGAGAAACATCAGTTGGTTGCCTCCTGTACATGCCTCAAGGGGATCAAACCTGCAACCTCGGTATGTGCCCTGACCAGGAATTGAACGTGCAACTGGTATATGGGATGCACCAATCAACTGAGCCACCTGGCCAGGGCTGTAAATGGATTTTCCCCCCTGACTTTTTAAAGATTTTATTTTATTTTTTTAGACAGAAGGGAAGGGAGGGGAAAAAAAGGGAAAGAAACATCAGTGTGTGGTTGCCTCTCACATACCCCCAACTGGGGACCCAGGCATGTGCCCTGGCTAGGAATTGAACCAGTGACTCTGGTTCGTAGGCCGGTGCTCAACACTGAGCCACATCAGCCAGGGTTGAACAGGTTTTATTACACAGAGGGGATGGGGCTCAGTCCTTTGGCTGCTGCCTTCCTCATGGCTGCAAGGACATTGCTCACCTCCTCTCTCTTCCTCTTGGCACCAATGTGTGTCCCCACCCTTTTCTTGATGAATTTCAGGGCCCTCTTGTCCTTAGAGACCTTGAACAGCTCCTTGGCATGCTGTTCACAGAGGTGTGCAGGTGACAGCTGCTTGGCTACGTGGCTGACACTCCAACAGGACATGCACACCGGTGCTTGTGAGCACAGAGGAGAGGCCCAGGAAGACCCAGGGTGGTGGGACTGGGGCCCAGGACTTTCCAAAATGCCTCTGAAAAGACACTGATTCTTGAAAGAAAGACAACTGTGATTGAAAGAAAGCAAACCTTGAGCAGAAAAGAGTGAGGGAGGCAGATATTCATCACCAAAGCTATGAATAATGATACAGGGAGTAATAAACTATGCTGGCAGCTACGATTTCCTGAGCACTTACAATGAAGCAGGCACTGTTTTTAGTGCTTTCTGAGTATTAACTCATTTAATCTTCCCCCAAGCCTATGTGGTACCTCATTATTAGCCATTGTTATGGAAAGGTAAACTGAGGCATGGAAAAGTTAAGTGATACAGGAAGTGGGCAGCACTCCTGGGCTCCCACTCTCTACCAGTCTACACAGGCAGTTCTCACATGAGTCACCAGAACCAGCCACCCCTGGGAACCTGTGACAATTCCAGTATTAGGCCTCATTTCTGACTTACTAAATCAGAACCTCTACGGGTGAGGTTTAGCATTTTTTTGTTTGAACAGGCTTGTACATGATTCTGATGCCCTCTTATGTTTGAAACTCCCTGCTCATCACTATAAACATGTGATGAGAAGAAACAGCGCATTCAGAGGAATATAGATGGTGGGCAAAAGAGAAAAATGTAAAAGATGTGAAGAACCTTACATATCATCTAAAGAGGATGGGCTTCGTTGTACAGGCATTAGGGATAAAGGTGGACGTGAAGCTGGAAGTGGCATGATTAAGCTTGCTCTTTGGGCTGAGATCTCTGGCATTATGCGAAGAATGGACCTGAGGAGAAGGAAGCCAGAAGGAGGGAGCCCAGGTAAGAGGCGAGGTGATGGTGCAGACCAGCAACAGCAGGAATTGCACAGAGGTTGAGGCAGTGCAGAGAAAGGAACGGGCACATATTCAAGAGACAGAGTGAGGTAACAGTTGGGCATGGCACACAGAGCTGGCCTAGGTATCCAAGATGATGCCAGGGCTTCTACCTTCAGAGGTTACCTCAGTGGTGAGGCTATTTAGCCAGATTGGCAGCAGCAATACTGGAAGAGGAGCAAGATTGGAGGAGAGGACACTTGGTTCCATTTGGGAAGTGTGAAGACTGAAGTGTCTGGGGGACATTGAGATGAAGATATTTCAGGATATAAGGAAGAAGGAGGATCTGGTGCTCAGGGGTTGGGCCAGGGTTAGATATTGTAGGTTTGGGGTCCACCAGCATAAATGTGATGGCTGGAAGCCTAGGCAGGACTAAGACTGCTCACAGACTCTAGGAGAAAAAAGTGAAGGCTGGAATCACGCAGGACGCTAATGTGGAAGTGGCAGCTGGAGCAAGACAGCAAAGGTGGCTCAGAAGCAGAGCTTAGAGAGAGGAGAAAACAAAGGAAAGAATGCTGTTTCAGAATCAAAGGAAGAAAGTTGGAGAATGCTTAAAGAAATAGAGGGTTTCAAATGTGGAGGTGTCAAGTATGAAGGCTGAGAAAAAACACTGGATTAACAATGAAGAGACCACAGGTGAACTCAGGAAGAGCAGTCCAGTGAAGGGATTCAGTCATAGATTTGTTCTCTGAATGAACAACATCTACTACATGCCAGGCTTTGTGCTTTGTGTCAGGGATATAGTGACAAGCAGGACATACATGAACCAGCTTTTATCAGGTAGTGAGGAGGACAGACAAGGAACAGAAACTACAGAAACAATTACGGGATCACAGCAGAGGTAAGTGCTCTATGAAGACACGAAGACATATAGAATGCTTGTGAGAGGGAGCTCAGCAACAAGACTAACAGACAGAAGGTGAGGGGAAGGAAGGGACATTTCAGGGGCATCCCACAAGATGAGCAAGAGTGAGAAAAGGAAATAGGATGAAGGATGCTCTTCGGAGAAAAAACAGCTCGCACCGATACCCTCAGGGAGAAAGAGCTTGTATGAGTTCAGGAAATAGAAGGAAGCCTAGGGACTAAAAGAGTTTTAACACAGCAGATAAGGTTACAAGACAGGCTTTGTGGGCCAGGTTAGGGGTCTGGGAGTTCACTGAAGCAGTTGTAGGAAATAACCTAAAAGTTTGGGAGAGACATGATCTAATTTTGATTTTTTTTTAAAAGAGAATTTTAGCTGCTGTGGGGAATGAATATAGGAGGTAAGGGAGGGGTAGGGAGTAGATACATTGAGATCAATTAGGAAATTATTACGTTTCAGGCAAGAAATGGTAGTGTACTGAGTCAGGGTGGTGGTAGACGGGTGTGTACAGGTGAGCAGATTCTAGAGCTATTTAGGAGGTGGGGTCAAGAGGACTGAGAGAGTGGATGTGGTCAATGGGGAGGAGAGGTTGAGGTCAGCCGGGACTCTGAGGTCCCCCTACCTCTCTACTCTGAATACTCCCAGAAGACTACTGGGATGGAAGAACCTGAGCCCTACATTCCAAGCAGAGATGCAGCCAAGCCCCAGTGGCTCTGGTGGGTCTCACACCAGCAACTAGGGAACAAGTCTCAGGAGGCCTTCCTCTCCTAAGAGGCCTCTAATCCCTTGGAGATAGAATGATACCTTCCAGCAGGAAGGCTCCTGAAAATCTCCTCCTCTTGTTTTGTCATGCATACCACTTGTGGTGTCATGTCCTCTGGGGGTGGGGTGCCAGCAGACAAAGTCTCCATGGCCCTGCCACTCTGGGGGCAAGCCACACTGTGAGTGGCTTCTCACTAAAGCACCTCATGCACTATTCAGGGCATTCATGAAATGCCTTCAATACAGTGGGCAATTCTAGGTCCTAAGGGCCCACCTCCATTTGATTACTTTTCCCTCTCATCATTTTATCAATTTTAAATGCTAGACTTTTATTTCCAGCAGTATGACAGGCTAAGCACTTAGATTGATCCTCCCACTGAAAAAAAAGAAAGATCTTGAATAAAATATTAAAAAAACAACAGCAATGTTTTCAGCACTGATGAGCTGACAAGAAAGAAAGGAACTGGCTGACCAGGGGCTTCTTCAGATAATAGAATATCCAGGTTCTGACTATAATAATGACTATAATGTAATTATTAAAGTTAAAGACAAGCTTGCAAATATGTGTAGGAAACAAAGAAAAATCTTAAAGAATAACCAAGATGGTTTTTAAATGAACCAAAGAGAATTTTCATAAATAAAAATTAAATAGCTGAATTACAAACTATGGACAGACTTCATAGCATATTTGAGACAGTCTGAAAAAGAAATAATGAGCTAGAAGCTACATCTACATCAATTAATCAAAAAGCACAGAAAGACAAAGACTCAGAAAAATATGAAAGGGCTTATGAGACATGAAAAATAATGGCTAACATGTCTATTTAGAATTTCAGAAGGAGAAGAGAGAGAGAGCATTTGAATATATAATGGCTAAGAATTTTACACAAGTAAGGAAAGATACCAAAAATATACATATTCAAGAATGCCAATGAGGCCCAAGAATAATAAATAGAAAGAAATCCACCACCAGTTATATCTCAGTGAGACTGCAGCACACCAAAGACAGAGGGAGTACCTTAAATGTAGCCAGAAGGAAAAGACAAGTTACCTTTCAAACCAGAAGACAGTGGCAGATGACCTTCAACCTGCTAAAAGAATGTTAAATGCCATCTGAGAATTCTATACCTAAATGTCCTTTAAGTATAAGGGAAATGCATTCATTATCTGCTGAGCAAAACCAGGAGAGTTTGCCGTAAGCAGACCCTCATCGAAGGATGTTTTTTAAAAGATGTGTTTCAGACAGAAGGAAAGAGATACTAGATGGAAGATATGAAATCCAAGAAGGAACTGAGAAGGAAATGAAAATGGATTTTCTCAGCCTGCTGTTGAAGAAAGAACAGAGGTTTGGAGTCAGACCTATTTATAGTCATGTCTTGCTGTGGTTTCTTACCACCTGGGATACTTGAATCCAGTTATTTAAGCTTTCAGAATCATGATATACTAATCTTAAAAATTCATATAGGAAGTGCCACTTACGCAGGGTTTTTGTGAGGAATACAGAGCAGACACATGTAATGCTCTCAGTATAGCTTCTGCACCTAGGTGCAAAATATATGTTAATTTCTTACCATCAAAAATTAATTAATGAACAAGTAAGTAAGATATTGTGAGCAACAAAGAATTCCCCCCTCTGCTTCAGGTGGAAGATAAAATTCTGGCCGTCTTTCATATTGTGTGAATCTGTAACTACAGAGCTGATGTTTAGTGATTGTTTTCCTTTCATCTTTTCAATATCAAGCCTCACATCTTTCAAACAAAACATTTATGATTTCTTTATTCAAAAAAACACTTCACATGTACACACAAATGCCAGAACTATACCCTGGATTCTAGTTAGACTCATAATTTCTAAAGAATTTCTGTTCACAGTTTGATGAGGTCATAAAATACACGTTGACTCATCCACAGGTTCCAAATGGCCTCCCCTGCGGCTCCTCCCCAAGGATCTCCCCGAACTAGAGACAGAAGCAGACAAAGATGCCTCATACACAGCTTCTGAACCCCACTACCTGTGCTGAGACACCCTTTCCAGCTCCATCCTTGACCCTCCGTTTCATTAAGGATAAAGAAGTCAAAGCAATATAAAGCAGCTAAG
Source organism: Carollia perspicillata (assembly GCA_004027735.1). NCBI lineage: Eukaryota > Metazoa > Chordata > Mammalia > Chiroptera > Phyllostomidae > Carollia > Carollia perspicillata. The sequence continues at coordinate 11,246 of PVKM010024714.1, forward strand.
AGAAGTTAGCTTGCTCTCCTTCAAGTTCTCTGCCTGATCACTTGGCGGCAATTGGGTGGGTGAGGGGGCGGGAGGACAGGCAGACCCAGAACCCATCTCTCCTTGATGTCGTCAAGGAAACAAATAGCACTAGTCCTGAAGCTCTAAGCCTGGGCTAACATTTCTTACCTGTGTTTTCCTCACATATAAATTGAAGCTAATTAAATCATGTGTATTTGTGGAGCATTTTACAGTTTACTAAGTGTTTTCAGTTATAATTTCATTTCATATGCACAGTTGGATGGAGGTACAATATGCAGCATAATACTCACCTCACTGCACTGCTGTAAAGATTTAAAAGCAGAGTCTGGAACTGCTGTGTACACTGCAAAGAGAGTCGACGATGAGAAGGACCATCACCAGGTGCTACAGCTGGCCCTTGAACAGCTTGGGAGGGTCAGGTGGAGGGTGTGGTTAGGGGAGCCCACCTCCCATGCAGTTGAAAATCCATGCATATGTGGGATTCCCGGAGTAGGAGATGACCCACTTGAACAATGAAGGTCTGAATCAAAAGGTCAGTTTAAAAAATCCATGTGTAGCCTCCTGCTGCAGCAGCCATGGAGGAATAGCAGCCATGGCTCTCTGCTACCCTGTGGCTGTGGGCCTCAGCAAGGGCCATGAAGCGACAAAAGACGGAGCAAGCTGAGGCACAGCAGTGGGCAGCTGCTGAGGGTGCCTCAGCGAGCACACCAAGTTCTTACGGGGCACGATCAGAGAGTCTCGCCCACTGTGCACTCTCCAGGGCTTCAGTTTTCAATCTGTCTGTTACATCAAAGGGAGTAAAAAATGTTTCTCAATTAAATGACTAAATGGACTTACACTGTAGAACTAAAAATATGGTTAAATGAGTATAGGCAAAGGGCTGAGTGCCGAGAAAAGGTGGAGAGAAAAGGATGGCGTGGACGTTTGGGGATGTTGTAGTCAGTATAGTGGGATTCTTTATTCTTCAGGAACATGGTCCTATCTTCTCAGGAACATCTGAGTGCACATCACTTAGGGTAATCTTAACCATGGTAGCAAAAACCCCAATGCAGTGGACACAAGCAATGGGGATATTTATTACTATTGTCATAGGATGTCTGGAGGAAGGTGGCACCAAGGTTGTTTAGTCCACGGATCCAAAACACCATCAAGAACCCAGGTTCTTTTGTCTTCCTTTGCTCTTCCCTCTGGCTTCCCTCTCAAGGTCACAGTGTGGCTACAGAGGGTCACAGTGTAGCTGAACAAGGAGGGATTCCTGCATCTTCCTTTTAAGAGCCAGGAAAACATTCCCAGGAACAATTCGAGAGGCCCCTCCTCATGTCTCAATGACCAGATTTGGATCAGAAGCCCCCCCTCTAACCTACTCCTGGCCAGGGGCCAGCATTTGCTTTGGCTGCATGAGGGCCCTGAGCTGGGCATAGGTGGCTTACCCTGAGTGGTGAACAGAATTGGAGATCTGTTAGAAAGGAGGAAGGGAGAGGTGGTGGTGTTGAGGTGAGCAACAGCTGCAATACCTGACCCAGAACCCAGCTGCCAGTTTGTTTGAGAAATCACAGGATGAAAATTAAATGACTTCAAGAATCCTTTCTACTCTGAGAACCTAAAATGAATAACTTGAAGTCGAAATGAGACCTTTCCCTGTCTGTCCCACCTGCAGGTCCTGTGCTGACTACAGCTGCCTTCAGGACACTAGCCGGGAGCCACTGTCAGGTCATCAGGCTGCTTATCAAGGGTGGGGCAGCAGCAACTCTCCCTCATGAGCCCAGCCTGGGGTACCACCTGGCACTCAGCACGGCCACATCTCTTCCCAAGGTAAGAGCTGCAGGAGGAACCCTGGGGCAGCCAGACCCCAGACACCTGGGATTCAGGGGGAGCTCCAGGGGACTCAGTCAAGGTGTGCCACCTCCCCACCCCCATGTGTGTAACTGGACACGAAGCTTGCTCATGGTAAGAATTGAAGGTCACTAGAGGAAGGGTATAGTGAGAGCTGCCCCCTGCAAGAAGGCTGGGCCAAATAAGCAAGGGTTCTGAATGATGATACAGAAAATAGTATCTCTGTAGGCATCTCTGGTTTTCTGTAGTTCTATTAAAAACTGTTAGTCAGTTTACCAAAGTGGACTCCCAAACCATGTGGATCTTGTGTTTTCTGCTTATCAGATCTGTGGAGAGCCGTGGAAGAGGCTTGTCTGACCTCCAGGGTCTGGTTGTCTGAACAGAAAGAGAAAGCTGGTAAGAAACTGATGAGAGAATCTTCCACCAAGGGTAGCAGATAATGATCATAGACAGCAGTGCGTAGCCATAGGGCAGGGAATGCGAGTTCTATGCCAGGAGCAGTGGTAACAGCTTCTAGAAATTGTCTACTAGCCTGACATTCTAAAATTTTCCTAGTTCTTCTGGACATACACATCAGGAGCAGCTAAAATGAAATATCTAGAAAATTGAGTCTGAGGTGGTACAGTGGGATTTGGTTACAAGTGACTTCTATGGTATTCACTGGTGGGGAGGTGAAGTAACACTTATTTATTTGGCCATTATATGCATTGTTATATTTTATGTGTCTGCCTTAAATCTTTGGTCATATTGTCAACTCCTTAAAGGACGTAACACAGTATTTCATTTCTCTTATGTTTTTCACAAGATCAGTACTCAGCAGTTATTACTGGTTGATTTTTCGCTGTGTACCTTGACACTTTATCAGTCAAGACTTTATCAGTCAAGGGCCCAGAATTTTCGTTCATTTGGACAGAGGCATCATCAGTATCTGTTGAGCACCTCCTGAGATGAACAGCGTCAGATACCTTTGCCACTTGAACTGGCCCAAGGGTATCCATTTCCTCGGGCTGTTGAAACAAAATACCATAAACACCATGATTTAAAAAACAGAAATGCATTATGTTACAATTCTGGAGGAGAGAAGCCCGAAGCAAGGTGCCGGCAGGGCCCTTGTTTGCTCTCCGACCTTCCCTGTTTCTCCCTAGCTTCCGGTAGTTTGCTGGCAGTCTTGAGTGTTTCTTGGCTTGCAGCCTGGTAATCCAAGCTCTGTCTTCATTGTCACATGGTGTTCTTTCTACATGTCTCTATCTTCACTTAACTACATCAGTCGCATTGGACCAGGGGCTCATCCTACTCCAGTGTGACCTCATCTTAACTAACAGTGACCCTGTTTCTGAATAAGATCCCATTCTGAGGAACTGGGGGTCAGGACTCTACGTTGTCTTTATTTGAAGATTGGAGACCACAGTTCAACCCAGAACATGAAGTGAGCTCATTCACAGGACAAGACTAGGACATACAAAGGGCTAGGAGTGAATATTAACAGTGTCCCCTGGTGCTGACTGAAAGGGACAGGGAGAAGTGGCAGCAGGGGCACGTGTCCTCTATTCCCTTGTCACTCTCCAAGGAACTTGGCTTGGGTTGGGGCCCAGCAGGACACACACGCCACTGTCTGTGCCAGTGGAGGAATTCCACACTCCTGTTGCTCCACCTTTTTATAGGATGTGTCGGGAAGAGGCTCAGCAAACAGACCATCTGGAGTCCAGGCAGCCTTAACTCGGGAGCAAAGTGGAGGAGCCCCACCTCATCCGGTGGAAGTTGCACCCTTCTGTCCTGGGAGAGGAGGAGCTACTGGGCCCAACCAGTGCATTGCCAGGCAATTCAAAGAGAGTTCTCAATACTAGTTACTGAACAACCTACTTGTTTCCAAAACCTGGACTTGTGCTGCTAACTCTCTACCTCCCCAGTGTAGGATTCCTTAGTGCAGGGCTGTCAACCAGAGGCCTTCAGGCCATTTGTAGCCTGTAGATGTGTTTTGGTTATAGAGGCTGGTGTTCAAAGTGTTTTTATATTATTTTCTGAATAAGCAGTATATTTACCTGGTTCAAAAATCAAATCATTATAGAGAGAGATCTAGTGAAATCTTACCCTGGCCTCCATCTGCCTGTCCAGCCCCTTCCCCTGTTGTTACTGTTATTACTTTCTTATACATTCTTCTAGAGTTTCTTATTGTGAATACAAGTCAGTGCAAATACACATTCTGCCTCCATCCCTTTACTTCTTACATGATTACAGTATCCTGTACACTTTTTCTACCTTGCTTTTTTCACTTATCTTGGAGATCTTTCCCTATCAATATGCCGAGAGCTCTCTCACTCTTTTTCCTGGGCCACGGGGCCCCACTGTGTGGATGCACCACCATCTATTTAACCAGTGCGGCTGATGGACACAGGTGGGTTCCGGTCACTTGCTGCGTATTACAAGTCCTGCTGCAGTGAGCGACACTGGCATTTTGTACTATACTTGAACACATGTAACATTGAAAAGTTCGGAAATATCTTGAATTATCAAAAAATACTGGAAACACTGGGTTCGAATGACTGTATGTGGACAACTGTTTGGATTGAGTAGCAGCTGTTTCTGAGGGTCCCTAACATTAGCTCTGGCCTGCTTCTGTTTCACATTCTCCACTACCTCCCCCTCCCTCTGTTTCAGTGAACATCTCGAGGGTACTATTTTTTCTCATGGTAGATTCAGAAGGAAGAGGGAATCGCTTTTGTACTCATGCTCTTTCAAGTAGGAAATGAAAGCCGAGGAGGTTGCCTTTTTCGAGAAGAAAAGGAAAAGATAGATTTCTTTGCGGATGTGATTTTGGTTCTTTCGCATGTGTAAAGTTGGCTCATCTGTGTTACTTGTCTGGGCGCTTGAGGGTGCAGTGGCTTTGTTGTGCCCATGCCTTTCTCTCCTCTCTCAGTAGAAGGGCAACTCTGCTTGCTGCTCACGTTAGCATTGCCAGGGCAGATGCTTCGAGACCAGCACTAAAAACGAACAAGACAGTCAAATGGATCATTCTGCTACCTGTATCATCTCACCAGAGCTCCACCAGGACAGAATAGTCCTATTCCCACCTTACAGACAAGGAAGCATTAACAGAGTAAAGTCGCCTGACCCAGATTCATAAATTGTACATGGCAGAACTGGCATCTGAATCCAAGAACTTCTGGCTGTAGCCCCGATGTTTCAGCCAATATACAGGATCTGGCACAAATAATGCCCCTTTTTATTACAAAACCATAAGCATGTAATTCTGTAACATAACACTATCACACTGAAGCACACCATACGACATTTTAGTTGAAATGTTCAAATTGTTGTCCATCTTGTGTGAGACATTCACATACCCTACCAACCCCACTCAAGCAAGCCTTACTTCTGAGGGACCCTCCAATTTTTTAAAGGGTGTGGCTTAACAGTTATTCTTCTCACCTTTTCAGTTTCTTGTTGGTGGTGGCATGGTGATGATGGTCGTGACAATGATAAGAGAACATCTCTGAAAATAGGTGACAGGTGACATGCTTCGGAGACAGCACATAATGAAAATAACAGAGTCCATGGCTCACCCTTTACGGTCTGTCACATGCTATACAGTGGAATTGGCTCCATTGTCCCCTTTGCTCTTTTAGGGCCTAAACATTTATGTAGCAACTTCAGAAGGCAAGGCACTGTGCCAGGTGGTCAGCAAGATGCATTGGCCACACCCTGGTCCTTGGAGCTTAGGACACGTCAACAGAAGCTGCAGTGTCACCTGGTGAATGTGGCATTGGAGTGACATGGACGTGCCTGGCTGGGTCCTGAATGTGATACAAGAAATAAATTCATTGTGGGGGTAGCAAGGTGGGTGGTTTTCTGTTGTCTCGGGCCTTCATCACTGCTGGACGGAGGAAGGAAATGAGGCCCGGAAGCGGAGACTGGGAGTTACAGTGTTGAGCCATCTTTCTGACCACAGCCCAGGGTGAAGGTGACAGCAGCAGCAGCAGCTCTGCAGGCTGTGGGCTCTCTGGAGAGGGGCTCAGTCAGGGCTGAAAGGTGGGCTGAAGGAAACCACCTCTCGCCTTCCCTGCATCACATCTCAGCTTTTCTCATTCCCGGTCGTTGGTTTAATGGCTGCACTGGGCGGCCTCCCCATCAGGCACTTTCCCTGGGAGGTGGAAATTAGCATTCCACTGTGGGGAAAACCTCTGTCCTCCAGTGAAAGACTACTAAGCCCCACCAGCTGAGGGGGGGCAGTGTGGGAGGAGGGGCCCAGGAGAGCACAGTTCCTAGGTCACTATATTCTACCTTTGACTTCATGCTCCAGCAAAAGGATCTGCATGTCGGGCTTCTCGCCACAAGGCTCTTTTCTTGGCTTCTTTTTGTTGCCTTTCTTCTTTCCTCTCCCCCTAGTGTGCATGCACAGCATCTATCATCTCTGTGGTTATCTTAGAACAAGTGGGGGGTTGGCTTTTTACTTATTCTTTGAGTGTGACACTAACCACAGCAGCCTCCCTGCAAAGGGAGTGGGGTGGGGCCAGCTGCTCTCCATTCAAATACTGTGGTCTTTGGCGTAGCTGATGCTAGTGGTACAATTACTCAAAACAGAGGTGTTGAAACTCAGTCCAAGTGACTGTTAGGGATCTGTTGCTACGCTTCAATGGATGAGTAATGAAAACAATTTTTTTTCTGGTTTAAAAGGAGATTTCAGAGTCCTGATGGAATACAAGTAACAGGCACTGCTGGGCCACAACCACATGTGCTTCTCTGTGCTGACACTGTGTGGACATACAAGAGACGTGTCCCACACTCCTCTTGTCCTCAGGGGACTATTGACAAGAAGAGGAGCAAAATGTAGGGAACATTTTGTAGGCTGGGGTCAGTGGTTTTTGTGGGGTCAGAACTGCCCCTCAAGTAGTGCTTCACAAACATCCTGTGTGCGGGTGAATTACCGGGGGGTCTTGTTAACTTGCACATTCCAGCTCTGGAGGTCCACCCAAGGCTTGCGATTCTGCATGTCAGACAGACTCCCAGGTGCTGTGGCTGCAAGGCCTGCAGAGCTCAGTACTGAGGCCCAGGGTGCATTTTGGAAATCTGTGCTGTAGCTTCGAGTTGCCACAACAACAGGGAGATGCCCCTGGCATCACTGGGTGGGGGCTAGGCTTGCTAGTCATGACTGTATGGTCGAATGTCCATTGGTGAATTGTCACCTGCCCAGCCAAACTCAATTCCACTGTACGTACAAATCAGTAATTACTTCTTATATAGTAATACTGAAAAGTTTTCGATGAAGTTATGCCAAAAGCCCAGTAATCTAGGAGACCATTGTCTTGGGAAGAGAAGCCTAAATGGGATAAAGACAGAATCTTGACATGATTGGAGACTTTCCCCACTGCGTGCATCCTGTCTAGATTAGAGCATCTCCAAACACAGGCTGAACTGAAAAGCATGTCTGTGCAGTTACGGCAGAAGCAGGGAGGTCAGTGCAGATTGCCAACAGAAGTCTCGAGACTTTGTCCGACAGACAGGGATTTGGGACAACATGTTGCGAAATTAACAAAAGCACATGAAACATCACTGTCTCAGGGAACTTCTGTATAGAAGCTGTTTTAAAAATAGTGTACAACCTAATCTAAATAATATATTAATATTTGTAGTGCAATGATAAATCCTTGCAAAAAATAGACATGGCAGAGATTGCCTTTGGGGTTGCCTTTGTTTTTCACTCTTACTCTGATATTCTTCCTAGAGATCGACCAAGCAACTTTTTCCAACCCATCCTCCTTTTCCCCTTACCTAGACACAAAGGCTATCGTTTCCAAGGCTTTTAATGCTGAAAACTGAGTGTGTGCCTCCACTCTGTGGGTGGGTTTCCAGATCACAGATACATCTTCCGTGATACTCTGTCACTGTCCTGTCCCATGCCTCAGAACAATAAATTGCTATACTTATATGTAAGGTTTAGCTCATATGCAAGAATAATATACTTTGTCATTTTTTCTACTTTCACATTTATAATTTAATTCAGCATGTTATCTCTACTTCAAGGAAAGTTATTACCTTCTTCCTGTTATCAGATCCAGACAGGGTAGTGGGTTTGTTATTTCTCATCCTAACATTTTCATTCTGTTGTTCTCTGCTTTTTTTATTTCCTTGTAGTCCTTAAGAGCAGCACTACATCTAACCTTACCCGTTGTAAGTAGGAGTAAGCATTGACTACTTCATTATGTATCCCAGTGCAGTCGTGCGTAAGTAGTTACATATTGAAATACTTATTATTTTATTATAAATTGCATTCCTTTTTTCCTTTATATCATAATTAGAGCTAAATTGTCCGTATGGGCTGACTGGTTTACCTAGTAGTTTTATTTCAGGTGGTAGAGAGAACGTTTCCAAATATTTGTTGTAAAAATGGGACATTGATTGGAAAGGGTGGAACACCACTGGATTAAGTGATCTCTCTGACATTCTTTGTGCAATATTGAAAAAACAGTAGATGACACTGTGATTTGTAACCAACTTGAAAATAATCCTAGAGGAGAAAGCAGTCAGAGAAAGTTGGCATTACCTGTGATTTCTGCTTGGATGTAATACTATGAGTCATCAAGACTTAAAAGAGTGGCTCTCCCCAGGTTGTACTGTGGAAACAGGGAAGCTTAAACACACATTCACACAAGCACTTACACACACACCTGGACCTACCCAGAATCATTCAAACCTGAGTATCTCTAATGAGGTCTAGGCATCCATAGTCAAAAAAATCTCCCCAAATGATTCTAATGCCCTGTGAGGTTGAGAATCCCTGCCTATAGTGGGGTGAATGGTAAAAAGATAGCTTCTGTCCTAACTGCCAGAACCTATGTATGTGACCCTTTCAAAAAAAGGGTCTTTGGAGATATATAGTAATTCAGTTACAGATTTCCAGTTCAGATCATCCTGGATTATATTGGTAGGCCCTTGATGCAATTAGTGTCCTTTTAAGAGGCACCCAGAGGAGAGGTGGAGAGAGGAGGCCTTGTGGAAACAGAGGCAGAGTTTGGAATTATGGAGCTGTAAGCTAAGGATAGCCTAGAGCAGCAGCAGTCAGAAGAAGGAAGGAATGACTTGTTCCCTAGAGCTTTTGGAGGGAGCAGAACCCTGTGGACACCTTGATTTAGGACATCCGGCCTCCAGAACTGTGAAAGAATACATTTCTGTTGTTCTAAGACACCTGGTTTTTGATAATTTATTACAGCAGCCCTAGGAAACTAGTACACTGCCTACAGGGTAGATAAAATTTGGT
>PVKM010024715.1:0-20359 GCA_004027735.1 Carollia perspicillata
CGGAGGGAGAGGGGGCGAGAGCGATGGAAGGAGAGCGAGGAGAGACCGGGAGGCTGAGGGGGAGGTGGCGGCGGCGGCGGCGGCGGCGTCGGGAGCGGCGGGGGAGGGGGTGAGGCCACCGCAGCTGGGAGGAGGGACCCGGGCGCGCGGCAACAGCTGTGCAGCCCCAACCTCAGCTCCTGGTCCCAGGCCTCACCTGGGAGCGCCTGCCACCAACTTTTATTTCCCTGGGCCTGCTGTGCAGTAGGTGATACATGCAAGCTGTTTGGAGCCTCCTTGGTTATGTATATTACATTCTTGCTATATACACAATCATTAATTGCACAAGCATCCAGCCTTGGGCACTCGGCGAGTTAGTCAGGCCCCTCTCAGAGACATTTGTTTGCATTTGGCCACCTGTCTAGGGGTGACACTGACATTCACAGGGGACCCAAGAAAGGTAATTGTGTGCACCTTACTCTCTAAATCTTTTTTAAAAAGTCCATATTCTCTGGAGGTTTGTACTCACTAATTGATTTTAATGAAGTTTCCCACTAGACCAGAAGAAAATCTTAGCTTTATTTAAATTTCAAAATAGCTTGATTGTCAGGTGCATTTGCCTGTGTTTTACATGTGTACCACGTTTGTTACAGTCCCTACTCCTTTTGCGACAACAAAAATTAAAACGATTTCATTTCCCCAGATTATGGCCCCCCACTGCCGCATCTCAGATCTGGGAATTAACCCATCAGTCTCCCTGGGAGCAAACTTTCAGAGCAGAAAGGACAGTGCATTGGTTAAAGCCAAAAGGAATGGGTACAGAGGCAAGGGACAGATGGACTCTTCATTTGAAAGAGAAGGGATCCTTCAGTCAATCAAGATTGCACCATGCGGTGGGCATTCCAATCATAACGTTGACCACATAAGCACTTAGTTGAATTTGGTCGCTCCCCTGAACGCTAGCATTTTCCCAAGAATCAATTACTTCATATTCCCCACCTCCACCCCAGCTGCACTCATATTTTTACCTAAGTGTGTGTTCTACTGTAGCATTTTTCGAAGTGCCCGAGGAACATGACATTATCCGAGTTTATGATCCGACAGTACCTTTTTAAATTAATGCAGGTTTATCGAAGTTAGCATTTTTCCTTTAGACAAATTTAACTTACCCTCTGGTGCAGATACACAAACAAATAGTATTCCCCTCTCCATAAACTGTATTCATCTCTAGTGTTATTTCTAGTAATAGGATTGTGAAGGCTTTTCATTTGTGTATTGGAGTAAAGGCATGGCAAAGTTTTACAGTCTCAATGATTGGGCGCAATGAGTTCCCTCACCCGTGACATTTCCTCTTGCTCATTTCTTCTGACTCCCAGCGCACAAGGTGACAAATTGTGCTGAGTTGAGAGTTGAGTGAGGTTGGGGCAGTTGCGTTGTTGAAGTTCAGTTTGGTGCCAAGAATGGTTTCCTGGGCCCACTTGCGGGTGGGGGCAGGGCCTGGGTGGGCCTGATAATGAGCCGAGGACCCGGATGGCAGGAGACTGGAGCCAGGGCCAAACAAGGGTCTAAAGAGCAGGAGTTAGAATTCTAGATCTTGAATTAGAATTTTGGCAGCTGTGCAGTGCATTCAGCTGCCCCGTCTGGGAAGGCCTTACGCTGACAGCAGGCAGAATATCTGGCAGACACACACCAAACTGAGTAACAGGACAGGGAAAGGCAATGCAAAAGCTTCCACCAAACAGGTGCCCACAGAGCTTCCACCTAGAGATGAGTGTTAGGTGACCCATTGTGCAGACTAGGAAGCACAGAGGGCCTTGAAGTAGCAGCTTTGTCCTCTGGAGGGACTACTATCAAAGGGGAATCAACTCCAGAGAAAGCATGGAGAGGAACAGAGCACTGTAGTTAAGGCAGGAGATCTCAGAGATGGAAAGTGCCAGAAATGTGCAGGTGAAAGATTAAGGAAGTAAGGGGACTGAGTTTCACTAATGCGTAAGTCTCCACTACCTGCTATCGGTTTCAGTATTCCTAAAATAAAACCTCGATAGGTCGAAGTTAATAAATAGATTTTTATGATAAATGAACCAAAAGTAACTTATACATTAAATCAAGATTTTGGATTGTGAGATTAATTTTTTCTTTACCTCAAGCAATTACTAATATTTTGTAAAGGCTCAGTTTATTTTGCATGAAATAACCACTCTACTAATTCTTCATATGTGAACTGAAGCTCTGCTTATGTGACATTCTGGTAATGTGTTTTTTTTTAATCTGCACATCGTAGAGGCATTTCCAGTCTTTATATTAGGTACGTAATCATGGTTTCTTAGATCTGAAAGGTCCTCTGGCCGTCAGACCCACTGATTTTGTAGATGTGGTGAGGATCTGGTAAACTGAGGCCAGAATCCTAGAGCCAGTTCTCCGTAGGCACACACAGTCAGTATCCTGTCTGTATTCAGAGTGCACTCAGTAAGGCCTCAATAGACAATAAAAGGACCAAGACATAGTAACACAGGCAAACTTCAAATAAAGAATTGCTTCACAGTGGCATGCCCACCATCACGTACTGAAAGTGTTTGCGTCAAGGGTGTCCCCTCAGATAAGATCAACCCTAAGCTATAAAAACATAGAGCAAACATTTCAACCTATTATGTTCAAGAGAAAGCGATGGCTGATAGACCTCTGTGCTTACAAAAAACATTTGACTGCCTGATTTGAGTAGTAAAATTACTTCAAAGAAAGGGACAGTAAGAGAACTGAGGAGTCAGAAGGGTATGACAGCGGCTCTGGATTGGAAGCCTTCCCTGGGTGTAAGACCCTTGGAAACCCTCCACCTGTCCCCAGCGCACTATGCCTCCCAGTGTGTCGGCCTGGACAAAGTACGATCGCACAGCAGCCCCATAGCTTGGTGCTTAGCATCACAAACGATTTGGTGTCCAACAGCAGTTTCCCCAAATCCAACATGGCCCTTACTCAAATTCTAGCTGCCAGGAAGGTGAAAATCCATTGGTCTCATGGAGCCAATTGAAGCCACCCAAGGGTTCTGCTTCATGCAGTTATCTGGCCTTCACACAGGATTCTGTTAATCTAGGGATACACTGATAATCAAAACCATGTACTTCCTGTGCCCTGCATGGACATCTGTTAATACTACAAGAGGATGTGTATTAACATTGGATTCTATTTTGAATTTAACTCTCCATGTTGCCTTCAACTCCAGCTTTCTCAGGTTTTCTGGGACATTCTATAGGTCCCTCTTAAGGGACCTTTCAGGTTTTCTGGATGGAAACAGGATCTTAGGTGGGCAAGGCATTCCTTTTACCACCATCACTGAGCAGATCATGAACCCAGGTCTTCCACGGCTCGTGCCAGTCCATGGCCATTTATAAGAAGGTCCGATGCTCCCCAGCTCGTGAAGATCCAGGCTGCTACTTCTGCCGACAGCAACCTTTGCCTCGACGGGATGTTTTCTTTAGGCCCCACCTTCTTCCAAGGAAGACAAGGTCTTTTCCAGATTTTCTTGTTTAATATTTATGCAACCAAGTCTTAAGTTCTGTGTATTGATTTTATCCCAGCTCAGAAATGAATCAGCTTTATCTGCTCTTTGATGATTAATTCTCACTTTGGTCTGCAGTCTCATTCTGTCTAGAATTAAGGGATGGCCTTACAATGAGGAACAGGCTTTCTCTGGTCCAATGCTACCAGTGACCAATCCTCAGGGGTGTTACCCCTTAGTTCCCCACCTGGTTGCTTCTGCCTTACTGGCTTTATACCTAGTTATGGCATTGCATTTCCAGTTCCTTGCAGGATTTTTCCAGAACTAAATTAATGAACTACCCAGGCGGGGACTACAGTTCTAATGGAACATCACAGGTCTACCCCCTACTGCACTGTGCCACACTGCCACCTGGATGCTAGCTTCAAACCCAGATCCGATGGGATATGGCTGCCCAGCCTCGGGTTTAAATAAGGGCATAGGAAGAGCCACACCACCAGTGTTTCATCAGTTCCTTTAACATACCTTGGCTGAACATCTACGCAAGTCTTCTGGTGTATGACTCCAGAAGGAGTTATTTATATAGGCAATGGCATAGGCAATGATGCTGGGATTCGTATGACCCTGCCATCCTGATCCATCATACAAGATACAGGGGATACACTTTGAATAAGACAGGTACAGTGTCTCCTCACACGAAGGAACATCAGATGCTTTGCAGGGTCCTCCTGAATTGGTTCTCAGAGCCTGCCAGTGTGGCCCAGTGGACTCTCCGTCCTGTTCTTGTCCTCTTGGTTACTCTGGTGTCTGTCATTTCCCTCCTTTGCAGCTTTGGCTCCCTCAGGTGATAACTCTTGTTGCTGTTGGCTATAATGGAATCACTAAGGCACTAACACTTGAAATAGACTGCACAATCTTTTTGCCCAGAGATGTGTGCTTAGGCATTACTGATCCTCACCCAGCAATGCCCAATGTCAAAGATTTTCTCTCTCTTCAAAGGCTAGTAGCACTTTTTTTTTTGTACTAGTTTTTTGAAATTTCACCAGCTCCCACTATTACAGTATTCTCCTCTAGGACTCAAGTATCAAAGGAGACTGCCCTGGAAGGTCAAGTTGGGAACCCTGCTCCCTGGTCTCACCTCCCCTGCTAGCATCCCTCAGCACCAGCCTTTGCCATCAGAATAAGCTCCCTACTCCATGACCATCACAACTGACTCTTTGCGGAAGCCTCCTAGCCTCATTTCCTGCAGTTCCCACACATACCTGACATTTTAACATGGACCAAATTATTTTAGTTTTCCAAATGCACTCACATGCACAGGCCACATTGCCTTTGCATGCATTGTGCAGCCTGCCCGAAACATTCTTCCTTTTCCCCTCTCCTAGCACCAAACACACGTTAGCAGCTCTGCCTGTCACGTCCTCCAGGAAGACTTGCCTGCTGAACAACATGCTTATCATTTGTGCTTCAGCCAAGCTCTCTCTGCACTAGATCTTGACTGTTGGCTTACTGGTCCTTCTTCTTTAGACCAGTGGTTCCCAAACCTTTTTAGTCAAGAACCCTATCAATAAAAAATGGAAACCTGATCCCATGAATAATTTTATTTTTATTTACAAATTGATACACAGGCACAACTATTCACATATAGTATGTATATAATATAATAAGTATTTTCAGAAGATGGGTTAAAAAAACAGAAATGGAAGGTTTCATATCTTCATCTCACAGCCTGGAGTATTGTCTGACCACCATCTTGGGGTGAATGTCTTACACTTTGGGGGCCGCCAATGCCAGCCTTCTTGAGAAAGGAGACTATTTTTCATTGTGTCTGCCCGTAGTGCTCAGTAAAAGTTGCACAGGGGTGTGGCTCAGCACTGTGATAAGGCAATGCACTAAGATTTCCATTTTCAATGCTGAAGCAATTTCTAATGATTTGTTACCATTCTTTTCTTATGCAGCATCAGTGAAAGATTATCTCCAATATCTCTGAGTTTGGATAAAGTACAACAGTTATACCTTCCATGACCATAGCCCAACCTTTAATGAGACCTCTTTTCAGGTCCCGCACAGTGTCACGACACTGTGCCCCTAACAGGCATTTACAAAATGCTTGTCTCATTGGTTTTGATGGCACAACTTTCCTAGTCTCTGCTGATGCAGACAAAGCTGTTCAACTGGACAGAGATAAGCTGAAAGGCATTCAGCCATGACATGAGATTTGACACTGGCTCTCTTTTCATTTGACTGACTATAACACCTTTGCCTTTCGCAGATGTTCAAGTTCACTATGACGGTTATTTTCAATACAATTTGTTGAGTGCCTACTGTTGTGTCAGGCACTGGACTGGATGTATTAACATATTCTAGAGCAGTTTTTAAACCTGAGATAGATGAATGCATTATGCCCAAATTATGGATGAGGAGAAACAAGACCCGGGGAAATAAGGTAACTCACTGAGGTCCACAACACTAACAAGTGCTAGAACTAGCACTTGAACTCAGGGTTGCCTTACTCCAGGATCCTTATCTTAACTTAAAATCCATACTTGAATTTGAGTGTGATAGATCATTTTTCTTCTCTCCCCCTTTTAAAAAAAGTTTTTACAGGGGAAGGAAGGGAAAATAAGGGAGAGAAAATATTGTTGAGAGAGAAACATCAATTGGTTGCCTCCCATGCACGCCCTGACGGGAGACAAACCCACAACCTAGGCATGTGCCCTGACCAGGAAAGTGACCTTTCACTTTGCAGGATAGGGCCCAACCAACTGAGCCACACTGGTCAGGGATTCTCTCCCCTTGAACATGGGGGGAAAGTTGGACTCTTGGCCAGAGGTAGGTCCATGCTCACATACCGCACAGACACTAAGATGGAGGGGCAAAGGCATCCTCAATCTCAGACACACTTAGGACACGGTGCTGAGGAGCAAGATGGGGCACTGAGGGAGAGGGCTTGGGGCCTCCATCAAGTGCTGAGGTTCTTGGCTTATCTTTTCCCTTTCCTGCTCTTTTGGGAAGTCCTTTCATTGCTGTTGCCTAGATACCTTATTTTAAAATTGAACTTTATAGAGGAGTAAGGCTTTGGAAAGATAGCCGTGTTTTGCTCTTTAGTTCCTGACTTGCCCTTCATCGTACACCCTCCTTCTTTTGATTTTGGAGGGAAGAGGGGAACACCCGCATCACCTATCATGTGAAAAGGTGACGCTTGTTGCTTTTGTCATGCTCTTTGTTTTTGTGTCCTGCCTGTACTGACTCTAATGGTGTTGCTTTTCGGCCAGTTACCTGACATAATCTTATTTGCTGCTAGAGTTTTAGCTCCCAGAACCATAGAACAAACAGCCTTGCGGAACGCCATCTCAAAGGGTTTGACAGCTCAGTCCCTTCCCCTCCAGTGCTGGACCCGTGTGGAGGCTAACTGAGCCTTTCCGAAAATGGATCCAGATTCCAGTTATTCTCCAGGGAAAACTTTTTTCCTTTATTTTTTTAAACATGTTTTTCTTATTTCTTTTCTGCCTTTATTTTATTTTTAAATTTTTAATTGTATTTTTTCCCATTACCACTTAATCCCCTTATACCACCTCCCCCCCGCTATCACCATCTCCTTGTTGTTATAACCAAATTTACCTTTGTATAACTTTCATGCCATCATGCTTCTGCCAACATCTGCAGTGTCTCATATATTTAATGTATTGAATGACTTTTTAAAAAAATCTTAGAAGTCTGAACTCAGAAGCCCCGAGGACCAGGCAGGGGAGGCAATGGGAGATGAGGACAGTGTGTGAGTGCACATGTATGTATTATGTGACTGGTAGGGACAGTGAACTGAAGAACACTCTCCTCCCAATACACTGGAAGGCCAACAAGTCCCGTCTGTCGGCCACGTTTGGCCCGTGAGCCGTCAGTTTGCAACCTCTGGCTTCCCTTCCCTGCCACAGTGCAACAATTAAATTACTTTTATTATCACAACAGCCAAGGAGTGTCTGAATTAATTATTTCTAAATTCCTCCCCGCCATGAGCTTAGCTGCAATCTAATTCTTGGTGCAAATACCTCAGGAAGGTCCCTTTGCAGCTTAAACTGATCTCCAACGTGATGTCACAGCTGCCTGCTTCTGGTTCTCAGCTTCTTTCCATAGTTCCCTGTGCGTCCTAAGAAAAGAAATTTTCAACAAGCTGACCATGTGATTATTCCAAACTTACCTATAATGAGCGCTGTGGATAAGTATGTTTTATAGTGCCTGATCAGTCTCCAGTTATACTTTAAAATAACTAACACAAGCCTTCTTCGATTGGTAGATTTGGCCTCCCCGGTCCCTGAGTAGTCACATTGCCCAGAAGGCACTAGTTCTTTTTACAAATGTCTGTAGTAATGTAACATTTTAGATGACCATTAACCTTTGTTATGAGAGTCAACTTCCTTCTTTTATCAATCCCACTCTCAGCCCCCTTCCCAATCTTGCGCACCCCACCCCCCACCTTTCTTCCCCATGTCCCCTCCCCCTCACCCCCCTGAACCTGCGATTCCTTTTCAGGATTGATTCTTGAGTGGAGCCTGGTCATGGGGAGGGTTTGGTATTGTTTGAGAAAGTTGCAGCAGAGGAGATAACTTGAGAAAGAAACACAGTTAGGAAAAAGAAAATTGGGAAAGAAAACAAAAAAAGGGGGGGCAGAAACAAAAGTTGAGATCTTTCTGTCCCCTCTCTCCTGTTCACCCGAAGTCGTCCAGCAGAGGAGTCCTCCTTTCTGACCACCCCTACCCAGTCTGCTCTGCTTCTGAACCACAATCAAATTTGCATCCTTATTTTTCCTTACTCTGTACTCTGGTCCAGAAGACTAATCAGAGGAAAGGTCCCTACAAAAGTTCAGCCTCCAAAGATCTATATCCCAATGCCAGCTCTATCACTTAAGAGCCGTTGATCTTGGGTAAGTCTGTCACTCAAAAAGATCTTCCTAATCTCCAAACTGGGCAACAGAGTCCAGATCCTACCCAGCTCCCAAGGATGAAATGAGATGCCACATGTGCAAACACACCGGAAACTATAAAATGCTAATCAAAGATAAGACATTATTATTATCTCTGAAACCAGTGCTGCAGATGCTATGACATGTGGTCATCTCTTCTTGCCAAATGTCCTCAGAATTCCCACAGAAGTGGGTGGGTGGTACAGCCTGGCACAGCAGTGAGGCATGCCTTTCTGTTTTAGCAGGAAAGGTGGCATTTAAATTTGCCAACCAGTGCTATTTCTGAGATCTTGTGAGGATGTGAAATCACTTTGGAGCATACCTTCTTTGTTCTGGCACAGGCTACTAGCGTGAATCCCCAGAGTTACGTGAACAGAGCAAGAGTAAGCACCCATTAATTAGTTGGGGTGAAGAAGCAATAGGAATTGTGTTCATTTTGTTTTGTTTGCTTGACTAGGGCTTGGGGCTTCCACTCTACTGGCAGATATAGTCTTGCTACCAAAATGAATGGCTCAGGAGTTGGACCCAGAAGGTCCTAAGAGTTAAGCTCTGAGCTTTTATTTACTGATTATCCAGATAGAGGCCTGGTCTCTTCTCTCTTGAACTAGGAAGCATGTAGCTCAGTTGATGCTGGCAGGCATCTTGTGACCATGAGGGCCTTTTGGAAGCCTGAGGATGTAATGAGGCAGAACGTGGAGTTGAGAGAGTTCAGGGAAACCGAACTGTAGCTCTGCTAGAACGGTGCCTGAAAGCCCACATCGTTCTTTGCAGTCACGGGAGCCAATGACCTACCTTCATCATCTAAACCAGTTTGTGTTGGGCTTCATAGTACTACACGCTGACGCCGAGGTCATCCTAAACTTTACAGAGTTGGAAGGTTTCCAGAGAAGGGGTGGGGATGTCGCACAGCATTTAGGAAGCTGCTGCAGCCTCCTAATCTTCCCCACTGGGGTTCCCCGTTATGCACAGGCCTCTGAGGGGCTGAGGAGGGTTAAGGTGAGCTGACAAAAGGGACACTACTGGAGGGAGGTCAACAACAAGGCCTGACAGGTCCTAAAGGAGGGACATCGGGAGCGGGTCCTAGCATGGCGGGATGGGTAAAGCTGTGTCACTAGGCTGATGGATATCAGTGTGGCCCACGATTGTGCCTATCTTCAGGTTTAGTAGGTGCTGCCAAACCACTTTCCAAAGCGGGTTTGCCAGTTTCCACAGCCGCCATCAGTGTGTGAGAGTCCCTAGGACTTTCACTTCGTTTTGCCCACAGGCTCATAAGCCAGGGGTCCTGGTTTTACCAGAGCCCAACAGTTTACAAACAGGGAATAACAAGGTTGCTCCTAGAATAGGACATTCCAAACATGTATCCACATGTTTCCACATGTATCCACATGCACACAGCCACACAAAAGCCTCAGCATTCAAGTAGCCTAGCCATCTGGAGTGATGGTTTAGAGGTAAACACATTTCAATGGTCTTAAATGATAGAAAAAATGTAAGTGTAACTCAAGTGCTTGAGAACGTGCCCTTCATGAGATAGGAATGTTTCAGCACTCCATCAAAATTCCCCTTTCTTATACATAGAGATGGAACTGGGGAGGGAGTGTGTGTATGGGGGGGGGCTGATGGCAAATAGGTGGGAAAGGGTAAGAAAGGTTGTTTCCACACAAGTAGCAGC
Source organism: Carollia perspicillata (assembly GCA_004027735.1). Classification (NCBI taxonomy): domain Eukaryota; kingdom Metazoa; phylum Chordata; class Mammalia; order Chiroptera; family Phyllostomidae; genus Carollia; species Carollia perspicillata. Next base: position 10,102 of record PVKM010024715.1, read on the forward strand.
CAGTTGAAAATGTTCCTTTACATTACATTATCCAATATGTGTTGATAAAACAGGCAGTCAGATTTCATAACATCTCCACTAATACTTGGTATTAACTCAGTGAACACTTATCGAATGGCAACCTACCCAAGGCACAGGATGATGATTTTTTTTAAAGGTTCCTGTCTCAGGTAGGTCACACATCAACGGAGGAACCAGAAGTGTTTCTCTGGACTTGGCTCAGAAATGCCAACTAACTGTAACTGAGAAAACAACAAGTACAATAATAAATTCCAAAGCAGCTTAGGAATATGAAAGAACACACAGTGTGTGGGTGATCCTAGAGACAAAAATATAGGAGTTATTCTTACATCTTTAAAAATAGCTTGCTCCTTGTCCATTTTTCTAATGCTACGGACACTTAAATGTTCATTGGTATTTTATTTGTAAATCTCAAAATGAGAAAGCATTCGAAAGGCTCCTAATATAGCACTGTAGAGAAAAGACGACAGCACAGACTGTGGAGCTGGGCCGCGTGGGGTTCAAACCTGGAATCTGCTATTTACCAGCTCTGGGACCTCGGGCATACTTCCTGACTCCTCTGAGTCTCCGTTTTCGCATCTGTCGGATTTTACTTATCTCACAGGGTTACTGTGAGGATTAAATGAGTAAATGCCTGCCATGATGCATACCTAAACATGGATAACTATAATTCTGGGATTTCAGCCACCCAGAAAGAAGTTGGTTCTGGATTGACCGTGGAGGAGTTCAGTGCTTTGCTGAACTCCTCCCAGGTCTGAACAGTCAGGGAGACAGATGTGACATTAGGCATGTCTGTCCTGGCGCAGGTCCACTGCCTGTCTTCCCTGGACAGTGACACAAAGGGAACTTGCAAACAGAGGGCCTAGATTTCCTCTCTGACATTGACGGAGGGAATTCTACCCTTTCATGGCAGTTAGTTACAGCCTGGGCATTTATCAAGTTGGCCAAACACTCCCTCTGCCTGTTCCATGTGCTCATTTATAAGTGAGACAAGTCATATGTTCTTTTATTAATACTAACACTCTACCTACCAAGTTCTGCAAGATACCCCCTTTCCGCTGCCTAGAAACGCAGGTTTCTATGGTGGTCACGATTGTAGCCATTTCAGCCAGGCCTTCCTTAGGACCCCTCTAACATTCCTGCCCCTCTGAGTCTGTCCTACGGCACTCCCTTCTTCCTGCCTCTGCGTCATTTTTGGAAGCCTGTCCCTTTCTCCCAGTTTTGAAATGATGCCAACAACTCCTAGGACGGGCATCACCAGCCCATTAAAAAAACAATTAAAGACTAGAGAACACTCAGCAGATACAAAGTGCTACATAAATGTGAAATAATAATTCTTCAAACTGTAAAAATATACATCTTAATGTTGTCATTACAATATGGGGCTCATCTGTATCTGCAAAGCCTACTTCTTAAGTACTAAATTCATCCTGCAACATTTGGAAACACATACATGTTATCGAAGCCATTTGCTGTCCTGACTAACCACTTAGCACCTGTTTTTAAGTGTCGAGGGCTATTTTTTATCTCCCTGCAACTGTCAACTTTGATCTCAAAGCCAAACTGCAGAACTTTAGATTGCCTTCCCCAAGAAAAAGTTGTAAAATATGAGTAAGAAAACAAAGCAGCATACTGCTTAGTGCAAATCAGCTGAAGGGCTCTTCGGACAAGTGTGGTGGGGGAGGGGGGAGGCAGTTTACAGGTGGTCCCATTGTACTCTGCACCACCTCCCCTCTGGGGAAGGTTTGCCCAAAAGCTAATGACACTTCTGTTTCAGGGCCCTAAAACTTACACTCATACCCCCCCCCAAGCCCTGTGTCTACAGGACTTGGGTTCTTTTTCTTAAAGAGCTCCCTCCTTCCAACTGCATAGCAACAAGCTCCACAAAGCCTAACATCCCCTGTTAGTGCCACGGCAATGGTCACACATGGCCACTGGCACTGGGGCAGCTGTGACGTGTTCTGTGCTCCCAGTCAATCTCTGTCTTGCTGAAGACTGTGTATTACTTGGTCCAAATGTTCATGGCCTTGCTGACCCGGGGCCTAGGACACTGTCTCCACCTCTGTTAGGCGGCTGCTGTTGGCTGAGAAATCATTCCCCAAATTTCTCATTTAGAATCCTGCAGATTTAAGAAGAGTAACTGAGCCACACGTGAGAGACAGCATTTTTGGAAAGCTATTCCTTTAATCTGGGGGATCTCAACCTCAGCACGATTGACATTTTGAGCCAGATAATTCTGTGTCAGGGGTGGGGGGAGGGGGAAACGGTCCTGGGTATTATAAGATGTTTAGCAACATTCCCGGTCTCTATGTACTAGATGCTAGTATCAACTCCCACCACCCCTACTCCACCCCCCCACCCAAGTTGTGCCAAGCGACGTGCCTTCAGACACTGCCCAATGTCCCCTTGGGCAAAACCTCCTCTGTTCAAGAACATCTGCTTAATGGAATATTCCAGCAAATACCCTAAGATGAAAATTTTCCTTTTCTCTTGAATAACAAGATGGACATTTTGCTGTTCACTGCAAGACTTCCTCTATTGCAATTCAGTCAGGACTTTTGATTGACAAGTTCAAAAACTAATTGTATATTCACAGATGACAGGATCTCATATGTAGAAAATCCCAAGGAATTCATACACGTGCAAAAGAAAATCCATTGGAATTAATGAATGAGTTCAGCAAGATTGCAGGATACATGATCAGTGTGCAGAAATCAATTGTATTTCTCTATACTAGCAATGAATAATTGATGCTGAAATTAAGAAAACAATTGCATGAGAAAGAACAAAATAGGAATAAATTTAACAAAAGAAGTGCAAGTTGTGAACATGGAAAACTATAAAAATAAAACATTGGCCCTGGCTGGTGTGGTTCAGTGCATTGAGCTAGGGCCTGCAAACCAAAGGATCACGGTTCAATTCCCAGTCAGGGCACATGCCTGGGTTGCAGGCCAGTTCCCAGCAGGGGACGCACGAGAGGCAACCACACATTGATATTTCTCTCCCTCTCTCCTTCCCTTTCCCTCTAAAGATAAATAAATTTAAAAAAAATTAAAAAACATTGTTGAAAGAAATGAAAAAGGCCTAGCTAAACAGAAAGATATCTCATTGGAAGGCTTGATGTTGTTAAGATGGCGATGCTCCTCAAGTTGATCTATAGCAAAACAACCCAAATTTATCAGCTTACTTCCTATTAAAAAATCCCAGCTGCCATTTTTTTGCAGGAATTTATGAGTTGATCCTAAAATTCATATGGAAACTGAGAGGACTCAGAATAGTCAATAATTTTAAAAAGAAGAAGAAAGTTGGAGGACTAATGCTTTTTAATTCAAGCCAGTGTATACTGGCATAAAGATAGACATATCGATCAGTGGAATAGAATTGAGAGTTTACATTTATAATCCAGTGATTTTCAGCAAGAGTGCCAAGACAATTCAATGAGGAAAAGAATAGTCTTTTCAACAAAAGGTGTTGGGACAGCTGCCCAATAATGGCCACATGAAAAGAGTGAATTTAGACCCCTACCTCATACTATGCACAAAAGTTAATTCAAAATGGATTAAAAGCCTAAATATGGAAGTTAAAACTTTAAAACTGATAGAAGAAAACATAAAAGTAACATAAAAGTAAATCTTGGATTAGGCCACACTTCTTTCTCAGATTTGACTCCAAAAGCACAAGCAACAAAAAGAAAGAATATATAAATTGGCCTTAAAACTAAAATTAAAATTTTTGTACCTCAAAGGACACCAACAACAAAATGAAAAAGCCAGCCACAACATAGGAAAAAATGTTTGCAAGTTATATACCTGATAAGAGACTTGCATTTAAAATATATAAAGAACTGTTATCATTCAACAATAGAAAGACAATCCAATTTAAAAAGGCAAAAGGTTCAAATTGACATTTCCCCCAAAGAAATGGCCAATAAGTACATGAAAAGATGCTCAACATCATTAACTACAAGGAACATGTGAATCCAAACCACAATGCGATACCATGTCACTCTCACTAGGATGGCTATAATTTAAAAAAAACAGGCAATAACAAGTGTTGACAAGGATGAGAATAAATTGAAATCCTTGTATAGTGTTGGTGCTAATGTAAAATGCTGCAGATTCTCTCAAAAACAGTTTGACAGTTCCTCAACTGTTTTATAACCTCAAACGGTTATAGTGACCCAGAAATTCTACTCCTAGGTACTGAATTGAAATTTGAGAATAAAATATAAGAAATGTGAATGAGACTTGAAACTATATATCCACACAAAAACTGGACGTGAATGTTCATTGAACCATTATTCATAATAGGCCAAAAATGGAAACAACCTAAATGTCCATCTAATGAATGGATAAACACAATGTGGTTTATCCATGTAATTAAAGATTATTCAGCAATAAAAAGGGATGAAGTATTAATATGTGCCACAACAATGCTGAACCTTAAAAACATTATGCTAAGTGACAGCAGTAAGTCACAACTGACCACATGCAGTGTGATTCCATCAGATGAACTGTTTATAGAGGCCAGTGGATTAGTAGTCGTCAGGGACTCGGGGGGGAGGAGGCAGTGGGAACTGACTACTAAGGGGTATGTGATTTCTTTTGGCCATGATAAAAATGTTCTGGAAATACTTAGTGGTGATGGTTGCACAACTTTGTGAATATGCTAAAAACCACTGAATTGGACACTTAAAAAATAACCTAAAAAATGATATAGTAGTTAGAATGGGAAAAAAAACAATCATTGGGAGAGAAGCAGGATTGCTACAGGAACTTCATCAGTGAGGCCTTGTGGAGCCTGACAGGCTATGGAGAAGAATCTAGCATGTCCTGGTGAGGGGCCGAGAAATGCCTTACCAGGGTATGACGACAGGTGCACTAAGTCTGCCGTAGGCAAGCGGGCTGTTGGAGGACCTGACTCCTCCAACTCTTCCCAGGTTGTCTGGCCTATGAGTTAGTCTGGTGAGACTTTAAGATAGCACAGGAGGGAGTCACTGATAAAACACACAGAGAAAGGCCCAGAAAACCCTTGCTTACCAAGTATGATATGCCAAGTGAGTGTAAGGTGTACCAGGCCAGTGCAAAGAACTCCTCATCTCCTTCATTCCCTAATGAAGACGAGATTTCGGTCCAGGAACTGGATATAGTCCACTCAGGCTGTTAGAACAGAAAGCTAGACTGGGTAGCTTATAGACAACAGAAATTTATTTCTCACAGATCTGGAGGTTAAAAGTCCAAGGTCATGACTCTGGCCAGTTCAGTGTCTGGTGAGGGCTGCTTCCTGGTTCATAAACAGCTGTCTTCTTGCTGTGTCCTCACATGGCAGAAGGGATGAGAGGGCTCTATGGTGTGTCTTTTGTAAAGACACTGATCTCATGGTTGGGGTTCCACCCTCTGACCTAATCATCCCCCCAAAACCCACCTCCAAATATCATCACATTGGGGATTAGGTTTCAGCTCACGAATTTTGAGGGGCACAAACATTCAGTCGATAGCACAGACCTTGTTTCTGCTTTTTACATGCTGTAGAAACTTACTTCCTTTGTGGTTTGCCCCCTGTTAATTACATTAGATTTAGGACGGCCCCTTTTGTGGTTTATTTAAAATACAGAAAAGAAAAAGTAAAAAAAAAAAAAGGAAAGAAAGAAAAGAAAAAAGGCACCGGAGATGCAACAGTGAACCACACAGACCCAAAACGCCATCCTTGTGGAACTCACATTCTAATAACTAAACGCCAAGCCTTTCATCGGGGGCTTTCTATACACTTATCAAATTCCTGTGACAGCCTGATGGGATGGCTACTATTGCCGTCCCCATGACCGGTGAGGAAAGCTAAAGCTCAGGGAGGCCTCATTACATACCTAACCTTGCACTGGAAGGGGAGGGCTGCAATTTAAACCCAAACAACTGACTCTAGGAACCAAGAACTTACCCACAATGCTCACAGTTCCCAAACTGTGTGCCAAGGTACCCCAGAAAGCCACTGGGAAGTAAAGCCCACAGCTGGAGCTTTTAATTTCTGAGGGAAACACAGAGACATATCAGATACCACAGAAACTCCTGCTGTTAAGTTGTTTGGAACTAAATTAATAAATAAAGCCTAAGGTATTTCTTTAGATGTAGCACCACTGTGAAATATTACTAATATTTTTATTTTTAAAAAATATTTTATTTCTTTTTTTTTATTTTTAGAGAGAGAGGAAGGGAAGGAGAAAGAGAGGCAGAGAAACATCAATGTGTGGTTGCCTCTCACATGGCCCCCACTGGGGACCTGGCCCTCAACCCAGGCATATGCCCCGACTAGGAATCGAACAGGGGACCCTTTGGTTCACAGCCTGAGCTCAGTCCACAGAGCTACACCAGCCAGGGCTGTTTTTAAATTTTTTGAGAGAGTAAGAGATAAACATCATTTGTGGTTCTATTTGTTCACGCACTCATTGGTTGATTCCTATATCTGCCGTGACTGGGGATTGAACCAGCAACCTCAGTATATTGGGGCAGTGCTTCAACCAACCAGGCTATCTGGCGAGGGCCCCAAAATATGTGTTGAATGAATGAATGAAGAGTAATGAATGAACAAAGAGTAGAACACAAGTAAATGGGAGATGTTTGTGTGACTCAAAGTCAAGATATAAATAAGTAGCAGGGACAACAGAGAAAAGAAAGGGCAGAAGAGGGTATAACATTTGGGAACTAGAAATCATGTGGGGAATATAGCATAAAGGCAGTATAGTGAAGAGCTAAAGCCTGTGTTCTCTGAAACCACACTACCTGGCTTTGAATCCCAGCCCTGCCATGCACTAGCTCTGGGATCCTGGACAAGTGACTTCACTTCCCTGGGCCTCAGTTTTCTCATCCGTGAAATGGAGTTAAAATAAAATTGTTGGTACAGATTAAATGAGTCTACATGAATAGACTGTTTAGAATAGTGTGTAGCACATGGTAATTGTTATACAGGTGTTGTCTGATATTATCATTATTTGGGTTCTATTCAACAAGGTTTTTTTTTTCTAAGAGGACAGGAGAATAGCCAAGCCGGTGGCAGCTGGAGTGACACATTGCCCTAGTTTGCCTGAGATGAAGAGGTTTCCCTGGAGATGAGACTTGCTGTGCTAAAACTGGGGAAAGTCCTGGGCAAATTGGGACAAGTTGGTCCTGCTGGTACAGCTCATCTCCTCATTCCGGCAGGAAGTTTGACCGAAGGCTTGTTCCTGGTTCGGGAGGGGTCACTTCCTAGGCAGGTCCAGAGGAGGCGACAGTGAGGGATTCAGGTGGTTTTGTGGCTGAACAACAGAAGGCAGGAAGTGTGTAACTTAAGGCAGGAAGGCATATATGGTTTAGATTTACATCAATATGCTTAGAACAGACCCATCACTATATACCTCTACAAGGTATCATGTTGCTCAGAATTTCTGTCTTCAAGAGTTTTATGAGAAGAGGAAATAATTATATTTAATTAAAATTTATAGACAATTGACATGACTCAAAGATTATTGAACCATGTGAATACATGTACCAAAAAGTCTTCCTCCACTCCTGTGCCCTGGTCAGTCAGCTCCCAACACAGCAAGGTCACCCTTCCTGAGTTTCTTGAGCCATATAGAAGAACATACAAATATACATTCACATCAGATGACCTTAAAAGCAAATGCCAGCATTCTGGAGAAGCCACTCTAAGAAATGGGCAACTGAGAGCCAATCTTGCAAAGACTTTGGGGTCTACTGAGAAGCTGAGGTTTGAGATCTGTGGGCCTGAGGGTGAGACCCTAAGAAGTGGTGACAACATCAAAGCCCAGCCTTCACAGATGACATCTTTGTCCTGCCACTCTCGTACTTTCACATAAGGGCTGGCATTTTTAATTTTTTTCATTGTTAAGATTCACAGCCACTTTTATATGGATTGGCTGTGAATCTTATATTTTCAATATTGTTGTTGGTATGCATTTAATTTTTGTTCTCTTCATCATATTACTGGTTCAGGATGTTTGACAACCACCTCCTGAGATAATATCACTCTCCCCTGTCGTCTCAGATTCTGACTGGTGGTTTCAGTTTTGTTATGACTAGTTCTATATTTAGGCACCTGTCAATTCTGCTGCAAAAGCTGTGCAGGACAGAGAAAGGAGATGCTGCAGGCTTGGGTTGGGTTTACCCAACATCTATTCCAACCCTCTGCCTTACCCCCTTGTGTCATTACCCCCCAGGCTTCTGCTTGCTATTCCTATATTCTCTCTCTCTCTTTTTAAATCCTCACCCAAGGATATGTTTATTGATTTTACAGAGAGAGGAAGGGAGGGAGGGAGAGAGAGGAACATCAACGTGAAAGAGAAACATCGATTGGCTGCCTCTCAAAAGTGACCTGAGAGGAGATTAAACCCGCAACCCAGGTATGTGCTCTGACCAGGGATCAACCCTGCAACCCTTGGGTGCACGAGATGATGCTCAACTAACTGAGCCACTGGCCAGGGCCCCTCTCTCTTTTTCTATGTTTAACTCCTCCTTACATGTCAACCTTCCATTTGAGTTGGCTTACATTCTGAGTGCATTGCCTTCTTTATAACTTTGTTGAATAAGGGTCAGCTTGTGATAAGCTGTTTTTGTTTCTATACAAAGGTCTTTATTGGCCTCTTTACTGAAAGTCATTTTCACTGGGAAATAAATGTAATTCTATACTGGCAGCTATTTTCTTTCAGCACATGGAAAATATCATCTCTATTAAATGTATAGCAGACCTTCTTACTCTATATTCCATGCCTCTTAATCTCTCTTCCATTTTCCCCATCTTTTTATCTCTAGCTATGTTCTGAATATTTTCTCTTGTATAATCCTACTGTTAACCCCATTTACTGAATTTTTAATTTGAGGGGGATAGGTGGTGGTGGAAGAGGGTATAAGGGGGATAAATGGTAATAGAAAAAACACAATAAAACATAAACTATTAAAAATAGTTATTAAAGGCTAAATTTTTTTTAATTTGAGTTATTAGTTTATTTGTAGACATTCAATTTAGTTTCTTTCTCAAATGAGCTGAATAATGTTTTACATTTTCTATGCCTGTAGACATTGTCAAGCTTGTGTCTAATAATTTCGATGTCACCATTATTTGTGGTTCTGTCCCTACTTTCCGTTGCTTCTGCTTTTTCACTCATAATGCCTGATTTCCTTGGGTGCTTGGTTTGACTGTGTTTGACTGTGTTTGACTGTGTTTGGCTGTGTTCTTCTCATTGCTTTTGAAAAAGGATGTGCGGGCGTGCTTTGAGGCCAAGCATAAAGGCGCTCCTTCTAGAGAGGACTTGTCTTCGTTGCCATATGAACTGTTCTGTCAGTCTAGGATTACTTTGTCCTAGACTGTCTGCTTGGGGCTCCTTAGGACTACTATAGATATAAATTTGAAATACAAATCTTCATGAGGGAGACTTTGTGCTTAAAAAATATATATATCCTAATTGGGTTTCCACCCCTCCCTGCTCAGCCCAGCATTAAGGCAACTTCCCTTGCATTCCCCTGGGGTTGGGGTTGGGTTGGTTTTATTTCTGGTTCAGTCTGACCGTGGGGTTCTGTCTCACTGTGCGGGTTATCATCCCCTTCTGGGTTGGGCTGGAGGCTTTGATTTTCTTTTCACCCAACAAATAGGAGTCAACTGGGGTTGACAAACAACCTCAGGATGTAAGTGGCTCCTGCCCTTCTCTCCCGGTTTCTTGCTTTGGCTTAGGTATCTTTTTCATTTGTCAGATCATCCCTGTCTTAAGAGATGTGTTTTCGTGTTTTATCCAGTATTTTTAATTGCTGCCCGTGAAAGACTTGATCCACATAACCTAGCTTTCCATTATGAAAAATAGCAGTATAATCACCTATTTTTAAACACTTGCAGACTTTTCTATCATATGCATAAACCAAAGTAATTTAACTACTCTCCTGTGATGGATATTTCTTTTTAATTTTTTGATATGGTAAATAATACTGCAATGAATGAATTTCTACATCAACCAGTCTATGGTACTTTGTTATGGCAGCTTTTGCAAATGAATATAGCTAAGGATGACTGAGGAATTATTCATGATATCTTGTTTTACAGTGTGTAAAGCTTCATGATAAAGAAAATATGGTGGGTGGAAACTTATTTGATAACTGCCTCGCCTGTCTCTGCTCTGTTTATGTTAGTATACTTCTTAAGGAATCTACAAAGTCATTCAAGTTTGAGATAAATGAAAAACTTTTTGTGAAACTTTTAGATC
>PVKM010024716.1:0-20360 GCA_004027735.1 Carollia perspicillata
CCAGGCTGAGTTGGAAGGCACATGTCCTCCAGGCCTGTTTTAGATTTTTCTCTAAGTTTTCCCCAGATTTGGTACTTTTGCATCATTTTTGTGGGCACCGGGTTAGATAAAGAGTTGATTGCTGTTTTGATAGCTGTTGCTCAGGAATGAATTTCACAGCTCTTCATGCAGGGACTTGCTGCCTGTTCTTCATGACTTCCCCCGTAATGAGAATGATCTAGTTCAAAGAATCACAAAGAAATAGGGAATTAATAGTTTCGATTCAAGGTGAGACAAAAGTCGTTTGTGTTGTACGGAATCTGTCTGTTTACAACAGTGTAGCTCTGTGAATGATTTTCAGCCAGTCTTCGGTGTAAATCACTGGTATACTGAGGTTCCTTGTACTGTTTTAGTGTATTTTATAACCCACTTCCCACATATGGAAGTATTTTATCATGTTCACTTTTATTTTTAAGTTTAGCTTTATTGATGTATAACTGACAAATAATAATAATGTTCACTTCTTTACCCAACTAAAAATGTAATCCCCTAGTCACTGTTCTACAATGGTAAGATGATGGCAAAAACAAGAATTACCATCCCATATGGAGAAAAAAAAAAAAGAAGAAGGAGAAAAAAGAATTTCCATCTTTCAACAAAGCTAGATGCCGGAAAGAGTCTTCGGGCATAGACTCAATGATTGCAAAGCAATCTGTGTTTAAGTATAAAAGAGGGAGAAAAGGACCACACCACCTCTAGAAACTAGTTCTCACCTAAGAACTAGATATTTTAAGAAACAGATAATCCAAATCAAACTGACTTAAGCAAGAAAGAGTCTATTGATTTATGTATGTGAAGGATGCAGAGGTAGAAGACCGGCTTCAGATTTTGGGTTGACTCAGCGGCTCAGGGATATTAAGACACTTCCCTTTTGTCTATTTCTGCAGTGACTTCCTCCTTAGTGTCAGCTTTATTCTGTCTGTCTATGACTAAATCACTGCCACGGTTCCAAAATCCATAGCCTCAAATCATACCATCGAGAAAAACAGAAATTGCAAGCTGTAGTCAATCACTTCCCCAGGCACTAATCAACATCCACGTTTTGTCGTCCCAGACCACCCATTCCTAAACGGATTTAATTGACACAGGAGTATCTTCGGAAGCTAGACTTAAAACAGAGCTCTCTGAAAATATCAGTGTAGCAGGAGGAAATTTTCATGACAGGATTAATCAAGGCATACTGTTAGGCAGGGTGGGATCAGGGTGGCCTCCACCCCGCCCCAACTCCTTGCTCCTATACAAGGGAAAACGATGGCAGGGGAATAGGAGTCAGTCACATGACTGCTACTTCTAGCAATTACTAAAGGCATGTCTTGCTCCCTAGAATCCTTGCCCAGGGCTGCTTTGTGGAAACGTGCTTGACCTAAAGACTATGCAAACTACATTTTTATCAATGAGCTCTCTCAGGACTGAGATATTTTTGAAATGAAATCACAAATCACCTTAAAGTGTTTTGTTGCTTTTAATGTACACAGATCTCCTGAGCAAGTTGGCAAGCACAAATTCCCTGTTTGAGGAACTATTTTAAGCAACTGATTTGAGCAAAACTCAGATATAAAAGATATCATCTTGACAACAATGGAATGAACCATGATTCTGTTTTTAAGTTGTTATCCAAGAAACATACAAAAATATCTCTTTCTATATATGTACTCACACATGTGTATCTACTCATATCCACATATATGTATGCACACATAAATATATGTAGATGTGAATATATGTGCATATGTGTATTTATGAATTCACACATATATATATATAGAGAGAGAGATATACATGCACCCTTATATACCATAATCACCTGCTATATTTGTCTTCACTTATAAAGAAAGAGGAGGTAAATCTTAAAGTCTCCTTTACTTATCATGACTCTCAAATTATTGTTTCACTGCAAGTACCCAGCAGAAAGTATAAACTGAATGTGGCCCACAGAAATGGCCTCTTTGATGCTTATCTAAACAAGCCAAATTTTCTCCTGTTTGACCAAAGGCCACAATTCCCTGTCTTACATCTGGCCCAACTCACGATTTACTGTTAATCTATCCTGTAAAGAAATTAGAGTATATCCATTAGAGGTGCAATCAAGTTGTGGTCATAGACTGTCTTAACATGGGTATCAAAGTTCAATCGGTAATCAGGCCACTCCTCAGTAAGCAAGAAAAAAGTAACAGGATGGTGTGTTTAGGCCAAAATGAGGAAATTCTAAACTACCAGAGATATTTATGCTACCACTCTCTTTTTTTTATGTTCTTTATTTTATAATAACACCTTTCTTTTTTTAACAAAGTCAAACAAAATTGAGTATGTAAAGGCTTTAGCTATGCTAAGGCAGTCACCCAATAACCTAGTCGTGGAAAGTTGTTGCTGGGTGTTCCTAGACTCTTCAGTCACCGCTTATTACTTTAGTTCAGTGATTTCTATAGCTGACTGGTCTCTGTAGTTTCATGAAGATCGAGTCTAATTTCATTCTCAGAGGGAAACCTTAATTCCAAGGGCCCAGTTTCCCTAGCTATTACCTCCAAGGTCCTCACTACAATTTTCACTATGGATGTTAGAGTCAAGATTTAAAAATATTGGTTCAGTATCACAACATGATTTTAAATGATATTGAATTCTTTTGCTCTTTTAGACATTTTCCTAGTTTTCTCTCTCTGTAGGGTCACGTTTACTCTTTAGATGAAGTATGATATCACATTTCTCAGCATTGTTTTTACTGTTGTTCAATTACAGTTGTCCCTAGTTCTATCCCATTACTCTCCCTCCTCACCTTACCCACCCCTTACTCCCACATTCAATCCTCCTGCCCACCCTCCACCCCCACCCCGTGGCCCCACATTGTCTGTGTCCTTGGGTCCTTTATACATGTTCCTTGTAAAACATAGGCTTTCTTTACATCACACTCTGTCTGCTGACAGTCTTGGCATTAAAACAATGAGTGTTGGGCACATGCAGCATTCATGGCTTCACTGGCTGTGCTACTTAAAGGATTTGACAAAACACAAAATCTCTACACACCTTCATGAGTGAAATGGTGGCATAGAATGCTGTGCACCAAAATGGATCGAGTTACATTTCTGCAGGACATTGTCTTGCTCCCCATTTTCTTCCCATCACCTGGAACAATGCTTGGCACATGAGAAATGTTTGATCTGTATCTTTGAATAAATGCATTAACCATGAAAGTTAGAAAACAAGCTCCGAGAAAATATAGTCTCCTGCTAAGTTATTTAACATGAAGGGAGATTTCTTGTAGTATAACTTACCCAAGGGGAAAATACAGATACCAGCAAAACAATGAAGTAACAACTGTTTCCTGTATTTGAACTATTACTTCCAAATTACTATTTGATGACTAATAACTACTTTTCAAAATTCGCAGGTGGAAACACTTGTTTTCTCTGATTTGTCTTAAAATAGTTAGATAATTCTGCTGAAGGAATCCACATTGTTAGGAAAATCTTTCTGTGAACTTAAGCAGTAAAATATTTTACTTTGTACAGAGTCTCTTCTTAAGAGCAGAGAGATCAGTGATGAAATTAAAACATATTCCTGAAAGTGGATATGCACACTGAAGTGCCACAAGGTTGGTCCGTGCAGGTGAGCTATTTAGATGTATTTAGCTGTGGCATACACTCTGAGAGAAGACATTTTACTTTATATACTTTACTCCTAAATAAATGAAGAAATTAAAAATCAAAGCCAATATTATTAACTATTACACGTTCAGGTTATTTAGAACTTTGGGCCATGGACATGTTTCAATTTGAAGGGGTGATTAAACTACAGTACCTCTTTTTCAGGGTGGTGACAGTTAGTGGACCAATATTTGGATGAGAGCGACGTGACAAAACAGATGGCAGGCCATCACCAGTACCACCTGTAACTTTCCTGGGCGTGAGCAATTCCGAATACAACTTCATTCTAGTTATAATTGCAGCTGGACTCAAAGCAGCTACTACCCCAAGCATCAGTGCCCTTCAATATCTAATTTCACAGTTTTCTTAACACGTATCTCATGTTATTTATTATAGTCAGAGGCATCCCAACACCTTTGTCTATCCTTGCTACCTTTTAAATGGTTTATCTGGCAAACCATCAATCACAAATCATGAAACATTTTAACTCAAGTACAATCAGTTAAGAAAGAAAACAAGGCTTGGGTGGCCTAATTGGAAACATTGCTCACATCAATAAGTGATAAATGCTTGTTCTGGGGAAGAATATTTTCCCTCAGATCTGTCTGTAATGTACAATATGGACAAGATTAAAATCTCCAATCACCTTCTAACTTGAGGCCATAAAGATATTGATTAAAACAATCCAAAGTTTTGTAAAGATAAGAGTTTCAAAAACTCAATTTCAGGTTGAGCAGACTGCTGTATTACCAAACAAGAAGAAATATGTATTTTGTTTATGACTAATTCTCCGGTTAAAATCACAGCTCACAAACAACTCCAAAAAAGATTGCTCTATCGATGTATGCAAATGTTTTAGTTGTGTTGCAAAAGCCTTGATAAATTGGCTTACTTGGCTTTATCCTGAATGTCAAGTGCTGGAAATTTTCTATAATCTCTTATTTGATATTTAAACTATCCATATGTTTTATTAATGATATTATAGAATACATAATTCAGAATTTATTGATATTATATATCCTACATTTGTATCTTGTGGAGGATGTATGAAATATATTCAAGTAAACATATTCACAAAATAGGAAAAGCCATAATGTTTCTATAATAAAATTTTACATGGAAGAACATGGATGAGCTCACTTATTCCATGAGGTCAATTGTACTACCAAAGCCACAGCAGCCAGGTGATGTTCATTTCACTTTACAGGTAATTTATTATCACTGCAGCATGGTCACGGGAATGGTTCACACAAATAATTTAACTTAGGCAAATACCATTTTCCAGCAATGATAAGACAAAACAAACTTTGGGAGCATTTATAAACAGTACCATCCCATTCTCAGTATACATTTGCCAACTGATCTCCGTTGTTTGCAAATGAATTAACGATGGCTTCAAAAATCATTAGAGCCATCTGCTTTGATGGTAACAACTACTGTGATCATTTTGTTATAAGAGCAGAGACTAGGTATTTTAGCATACTTTTAGCATCATTTACCCTAAATTTCACATGCAATCTAAAATAATTACCAGTATTATCCATTCTCACTGAGGCCCCTTGGTAAGTCTATTTACTATGAAGCCACTTTTTTCAAATATTAAATACGAAATGCCTATTTTCCCCTATTAAAATCAACCTCTATGGTTACCAAAAAGCTTGATTTTTCCATATATTTTCATCCCTCAAGAACTGATGAAAGAAATTAAAATCAGATTAACAAATTACTTCCTCTGGTTGTTTTGATTCAGTGGATTCAAAATGTCCTTTTGTTCAATGTGTTTTCTTGTGCAAACAACTTATAGTAATGTTATTTTCAATGCTACCAACATTTGAATTGAATTTCTTTTCACTTGCTTGAAAGTAACTATCTATCTTTATTTTCCTATGATTATTTGATTCAGGAACATGTTTGTAATGTGACTTTTAGTATTTGCTTGTGTTTGTCAGGTTTAAAAACAGAAGGCGAATCACATGTCCACACACATTCACACATGCAGATATACAAATTAAACCATTAGTATGCATGTGTCTCTCAAGGATGCACGTATTTTTCTGAAGAAAGGAAAAAGTAAGGGTGGAGAGAGGGCCTGGGAGAGGGAAAGAGGGCAGAAAAGGGAAAAGACAAAAAGTTCACTGATGTTTATTCCTGATGGAAATTTTCCAATAACCAGACTTTAAATAATACTTGATGCAAAATATTAAGATACACACTTCATTGTAAGAACTTCTTTTTTTGTTCTTTTAGGATGGTGGTGGTAGAGAGATGACTACAAAGGAGGACCTACCCATGTTAAGTACACTGGAATTAAGTAGACATCCAATAACTAAATACACGTTGAACAAGTGATGGATGGATTGATAGATGAATAGATACGTTAAGCTGTTTACTATCTAAAGCTCAATTAAAAGTTAGAGGGGAAAAATCTGCTTATGAATTACAAAGCAATTGTCTTCAAACTTAGAAGAGTATATTTTCTTATCTGGGTTTGCATTAAGAAGGGGACAAATATATAGTTGTAATTTATCAGATTAACTGGTTCAAAGCTGTGAATCTGTGCAGTGAGAAATATCCTGAATATATCTTCACCATAACTTCACTCTTAATTGTCTTTTGTCAGGAGGATATGAAAAGCGGTAAGCAGGTAGATTTCACAAGTTCGTTATAATCGTAAGGGTAAATGGCACAATGGCAGATATACTTAAGGCAGTGAATATAAAAGCATACGTCCCTTAGAACTTAGGTTTGTTTATTCAAAGTGTAATTTCACAATCTGGTAACTGACATTTTCTACTTTTTTATGTTATTGAGAAAGCCAGCATTACCTTCTATTAGAGGTTTAAGTCAGTAAAGCCAATGGCTGGCTTCTTCCTCTCGTCAAACAATGTGAGAGAGAGCAAGAGAGAGCAAGGGAGAACACGTTAGATGGAAGCCACTGTGTTTTCACAAGCTGATCTCGGAAGTAATAGCCCATCCCTTCTGGGACATTCATTAGAAGCAAGTCAGTAGGTCCTGTCCATATGCAAATGAAGAAAATTACCGAAGGGAGTAAGTCTCAGAAGATGGAGATTACCGAGGGCCATTTTAGAGGCTGACTACTCTAGCTCTTTAAATCATAGTTAGCCCCTTCTCCACTAGTTCATTCCAACACTCTTTTCTGAATTTCAATCATTTATTTTAAAATCAAACTTTGTACCAATTAACCTAACTAGATAAGACATTCCCTCATCCTTTTCACAGATCTTAGAAAAAGATCTCTTCTATCTACCCTGTAGGATTATTAAAAATATAAACTGTGATAATGAAATAACATCTGCTAGAGCACTAATGATATATAGTAGCCCCTCCTGGGCCATTTATTTGAACCAACATTGTCATTCAATGGTAATTTCTAAACCTCTATTCTAAAGACCATTTCTATAAGTTCCTGAATCATTAACCACTTTTCCCACTTGAATATCAGTTATAGACAAGTTCAAGTCACTACTATTTTATTTATTTATTTTAGTTTCAAATATGTCTCCCAATATCCTTCATCTTAAGCAGCAACCACCCTGTCGATCTTCAAAGGCAAGTTTCTTAAAGGGTAGTGGTAACAGCTAAATCCACATTTTGATCTCACTGCTCTGATGTCTGCTCCAGTTTGAGAACCATTGGCTTAGGCCTTCGCAGGAGAACTTCTGACCTAAACTAATGGGCTCTCTTTTGTTTTTCTCTCTCTTTGTTTCTGTAGCATTTAGACTCTTCAAAAGCTTCATCACACACCCTCCAAAACATTCTCTTCTCTTTCTAACTCCCTGATAATTCATTCCTAGTATTATTTTTATACTCGTCTTACCCCATTTGTCCTGAGAATGATGGACCGGTTCTAACTTTTCTTCTTCTATTTTTGTACATGTTTTCCCTAGTTCATTTTGCCCATCTTTCCAGTTTATACATGGAGTAGCTAATACCTCCCAAACTCACATTCTTTGCCTAGTCAACTTCCCTAGGAGTGGACTCATATTTTCAACATCCAAATCAAGGTCATCAAATGTACATCCTCTATACATTCCAAATCAACTTGTATGAAATGAAAATCATTATTTACCTTTCCACAGTTTCCAAATCTATTCCTCTTGTGCTCTTTATAATAACATGCAAAATAACTTTTAGAGTCATCACATTCAGAAACTTGGCATTCACCTCAAAATCTACCCTCTTCCTATATTTCCATGTAGTCAATCAAGACTTCCTCTAGATTTTGTCTTCTCTTCTATCAGAACCCTTCTCTGGTTCTTTATTGTTATTCCTACAGCTGTAAATTTTATTTATTTTCCTCTCATATGTGCTCCAACAAGGGATTGAACATACAACTCAGGCATGTGTTCTGACTAGGGATCAAACTGGCGACCTTTCACTTTCCAGGACAATATCCACCCAATAAACTAAGCCACACTAGCCAGGGCATATTTTTTTATAAAACTTTTTATTCTTTTATACATATCTAACATTTTATTAATATAACTATACTTTGAAAACTCAGTGCTATTGTTTCAAATATTTGTGAATCTCTTTAATGTCTGGCTTAATAAAAGACAACTGGAGTCTCATATCTGCGGCTGCTTTCAATTCGATATAATTTGCTGTTTTGGTTGAAGTAAATGAAGAAAACCCTTCTTCATGCTATCGCTATTAAAAAATAGAGGAGTATTTTATTAACCTTTGTGCATAATTATAAATATCTTCTTCAACATCATGCAAAACTCAAGTAGTAGTTTCTTAAAATTAGTTACAGTGTAATAACTGAAATTGTATCCATAAATTTTCTATAATTAGTGCTGCATTAAACTCCATTGGCTTATCATACATTTTGAATGTATCTATTTTCACATAATATCATGCATTGGCCATTTGGATATTCATAATTTATTGAATTATGGAACCTTCCAAATACTGAGCCAGTTTATTACATAATATTTTAAAAATCACATCTATCAATATCACTACTAATTTCATCAGAAAAGTCTTTAAATATTGGAAAGTGGTTGGTACAAATTTTTCAAAATTATAATGAACTCTTCAACACTTACATTTTACCCCTGGCAACAAACACTGTTAGCTGTTTTTTTGTTTTGTTTTGTTTTGTTCTGTTTTAAGCAATAGGCTCACTTTCTTCATTTTTAAGAAAATCTGTCTACCAGCCAAGTCTGAATGGTCACAGTTTTTGCCCGTCCACCATTCTTTTCATTAAAACCAGTGCTCCTAAAAAAGATGGAAATTTACAATGGAAGCAATCACACTCATGCTTTTAAAATAGCTATCATACCTTGATATCCACTAGATTCTTTATGAGCACTTCTCATTTCTTCACCCAGGATGTTAAATAGCTATGAACTCAGAGACAGATTAAGTAAGATTGATTTTATGGCTCCCCTCTCTGTGCACAAATGGTGGTAAAGAATGCAATGACTACTAGTACTGTTTGGTGCCAAGGACTTGAACCAGAAAGTTTAACCACCATTGTTTTTGTATCATGAATGGAATCGTCAATGCAGTGAAAATAAGTGAATAATCCTACTCCTACTATTTAAATTTTTTTTGACTTTGCAAACTTCCTGAAAGGATCTCAGGGACCACTCCCATCACCCTAAGAATTCCACAGAAGTGTTTAGAGAAGAGCCAGTCTGAGCATTCTGTCTGCAGACCTTACGTCCCTGATTTTACACTCACTCTCCTCCCCCATTTGGAGAGTTATTATGGTGGACTTGCCAGGGGTATAGTCTCTGAGGTTAGAATGTGCAGATTTAATCTGACTGTGCAATCCATTAGCTGTGTAACTCTAGGAAATAAATGTTACCTATAATTATTATTCCAGAAAAAGAATCAACTACAGGCAAGTTAATAAATTTAGGATTTAAATCCTGCATTGTCTGATGGTGTCTGCATTTAAAATCTTACATCTTTTATGTGCAGTTCGGGACTCCACATAGTCAGATTCTCTAGTCTTCCCCTCTGCTTCCCTCTGGTCTCACTCTACTCCTAAATAGCCACCTGCTAGGCACCCCAGTACTAAACTTGTGTAGGCTTGTCATTTACAAACATCAGAAGATATATTTCACATGTAACAAGGTCTGTCCAGAAAATGTCCAGCAAATGTTAATATACAAAGAATGGTTAGCACAACACTGATGTAACCTGGCAGCCAAGGAGAGTGGACTGCAATGCACATGTGGGAATAATGATGACTTCACAGTACTAGTCAGTGAGGGCAGTAGATGTTGTTGAGTGAGCATGTGCACTATGTGGCCCTTCCATTCAAAATGACTGAGGGAGTAGAGCAATGATTTGCATCAAATATTGCATTAAGCTTGAACATTCCTCTTTAGAAACTATTCAGATCATTCGGAAGGCTTTTGGGAAGGATGCAATCAGTGCAGTGCAAATAAAGTGTGGCACAAATGCTTCAAAGATGGCCAAGAATCTGTTGAAAGCGAGCCACGTTCTGGAAGACCTGCAACAAACAGAACACCTGCGAATGTTGAACGTGCGTGGGCTGCAATTAACAAAGATCAGCAACTGAAAGTGCAAGAACTGGAAGCTGATCTGGAGATTCCAAAAACTACTGTGTCCGAGATTTTGACTCAGGACCTTGGCATGAAACGTTTTGTGGCAAAATTTGTTCCTTGGCTTCTGCTACCAGAGCAAAGGATCATCGTGCTGCAGTTGCTAATGATGTGATTCAAACAGCTACCAATGAATCATATTTCCTCGAGGTCGGAATTTTGAAGGGAACTGAGGTGTCATTGTCCTATGTACAATGATTCTTGTATCTTCTTCAATAAATGTCTATTTTTCATAGTACATAGCTGGATACTTTCTGGACAGACCTCATCACATATTTGACCTAGGGATCCTCTCTTGGTGGTCTCTCCATCTTGGTGGTCAATATTAATCCCAGTACTGGGGTCCTGCATACTTTTTATATGAGCATTAGTGCATTAAATATTTACATAACTGGTTTCTCTTTCTTGTAACCAGGCATCTTTGAACAGTGAAATGGGTGAAATAATAATTGTTTTTATAACTTTCAGAAACTTCAAAACACAATATAGTTTTAATTTGGAAGATATGAATGAAAAGGACTTATCACAAAGCATTCTCATAAATATGTTGGCTTTCAAAGGAAATTATGAGAAGGTTTTTTGCAAAGGGTTGGAAATTTCCTCTTATCTAGAATAGTCTTAGATAAAATCTGGTTTAATTACCATATTTAAAGCTGTCAAAGAGTAAACTAAATTACCATGTATAAAGAAAAAATGTACTGATTTATTAGGGGTGGGAGTTGGAAGGAGGCCTTAACTGAAGAACTAAACTTGTCTAGAACCCAGAGGAATATCCTGGAACTAGTAAAGAATATATACCAAATGTTACGTGTTTTCTTCCATTGGTAAAATATACATTCATGATTTTTTAAATCATATTTTCTTTCTCCCAAAATATTCTAAACTGGGAAGGTCACAGATTTATAACTTGAAAAAAATGTTATTTTGAAAAATACCCGAGGAAAACAACATAAGAGTCACCCAATCAGAGTAGATAAAAGTAAAGTTTATTCAAGAGAAAATAAAGGTCCAGAAAGGTTACTTGTTTAGTCACAGGTGTGGACAACAAAGGGACACTGTCATAAATCTAACAAATGTAACCTCACAGGGTGATCTGGTCATAAATTCCTAGCAGGGCAGGTGTGGTAGGTAAGCAGGTCCTGGGCATACAATGTCTTTAGTAAAGGTTTACCTTTGCCTGAAGCAAGCCCTGTCTATTGTTTCTGTGCACCTAGGTTATCAGACATTTGAAACCCTGATTTTAAGAGTAACCACCCACAAGAAAGCATATAATTCATTAATTACCCTGTAATCCAGTCTTCACCTTGCTTTCTCCAATTTTTAGACAATCTTCCTTAAGGTCCCCTTCTTAATCCCAAATGTATTAACAAACTGTAAAACTGTCATTCTTCAGAGTGTGAGAGATACTGCTTCCAAGTAATTGTCTTCAGTTTGACTCAAGTAAACTCATAAACATTTTCTACGAGTTTGGACATTTCTTACATTGACACATGAGTGGGGAAAAAAACACTTGTGGAAAAATCAAAGGCAAGAAGCAATGTTCAATGACTCTTGCCGATCTTACACACACACACACACACACACACACACACACACACACACACACATTCAAACACCTCTGATATTCTTCGGGACATTCAACCAAGGTTCCCTGGGTCACGACTACACCCGGTCTCTGTTGACATTTACTGAGAGGAGCTCCTGAGGTCAAAATGACCCATGGAGCTTGGGTACAAAAAGCTAAAACATGTATTTATACCCAGATTTTCTCAGTAATGAAAAAGGGTTAATAAAGTGCCTATTGTATAGGGTTGCTTCAGAGGATATATAAGTGAATTTACAAAAAGCACTTAGAATTATTTGGGAGAAAGTTCCTTGATCAATAAATGATAGCACTTATTGTTGTAACTGATTGTTGTAACTGCTATTATTGTTTTATTGATTTTTTAATTACATGTAAGTTGAGCTATACCTATATTTACAGAATAGAATAGGAGTGATAACTTCAAATATATATGTATATATATGATGTTCATATTCAAAGGTGTTTCTGATGGATTTTACAATAAAAATTTTGGAGATCACTGACATACAGAAAAATGTCCAAACTAAATCTTACCTCAACCCGAATTGTGCCTAAATTTGGCCCAGGTCACAGGTGGTACAGGAGAAACAAAGCATACATACAAAAAAAGTCTAAAGAGTAAATATATGTATTGTATTTATTATGCACTTATATAGTATACCATTATGTGTACACTATATATATTTATTTACACTTTAGTTTTTTGTATTTTATTTTTGGATATATAAAGATCTGTGACAATATATACATATATGCATACACACAAATATTTTTAATATCTAAGATCTGAGAGATTTTATACATGTATACACATATGTGCACAGATATATGCATGTGTATATATGTATACATGTATACATACATGTATACATGTGTGTGTTTGTGTGCGTGTTCTCACAGATCTTAGGCATTGAAATCTGGTCAGAGAGCAAGTCCACAATATACACGTCCCTGGAGATGGAGATCTTACTTTTCCTTCACTTCTGACTGTGATGTTCACCCATGATGCTCAAACTGCTACCCTGGAGAAGGACCCTAAGAAGGCCACGTGGTGTGGGGAAACAGATACACCTCAGAGTCATAGAAAGCTTCAGGTTGTCTGTTGGCTCTGCTACTTGGGAAAATCTGTCCCCCCTTTGTTTTATTATCTTATCCGTAAATTAAAAGAAACCTATAACAAGTAATTCACAACATGCTTTTAATTTTTGTTCATTTGTTTTTAGAGTATAATTTCCCAAACACACTATCTGGCATAGATTATACATAACAGATACTACTGACCCCTGAAATACAGTCACTCTCTCCTAAAATAGGGCTTGCATTGTAAAATTATTTTTTAATGTTAGTTGATTACCTCATTTCTTTAATATAGAAAGCTCCTTGATGACAGACTCAATCTCTTCCTCCTCTTTATTATTTCTTAATGCTAAGCCTGGGACAGAGTGCTTGCTGAATCAATATTTGTCCCTTGAATTGAATTGCGCTGGGTGGTAAGATTTTCCTCCCGTTTGGGTTATTTTCAATGTGTGCTAATGTAAGCTGGAGACTGGATGATCCATTTGCTCAAATATACAGTACATGTGCCCTTGCTTGGCCTGCCAGGCTGTGATCCCCGGCCAAGTTTCAGCTGCAAGACCACATTTTTTTATTCTGGGAAGTTATAAAAATAACAATTCTGCCATCACTTTCTAATTCACAAAGTGACTTTAGTCCTGCGTTCTAATTCCTTTCATTTCTCCTTTATAGGACTGCCAAAAGCCTTGGCCTTTGCTGGCCTTACATATTTAATCAGAGTAACCAATGCTGATGATTTTTACAGGGAATTAAGTTTGATTTGTTTTGAAACATTTATTTATTCCATATGGCATTTAAAGTGACTGGATTATTTTTGGTGTTGGAATGAAGTTGCACGAACTAGATTCAAATGTTCTAAACACACACACACACACACACACACACACACACACACACACACAGAAACCAAAAGCCCGGGAGTGCTTGTGTAGAAAACATCTTCTGTAAAAGGAATTAAAATACAATGGAGGCATCAGACTGGGGGATTTGGCAAAATCACAAAGATAATTGGGCTGAAACTAAGTGTCCAACATACATCTCCTAGTCTCAGGCCAAGGCTTGGGCCCACACTCCAATGAGCACTGTGGATTTCCTCCCCGTGAGCACCAGGTGAGTGCCATGTCTTGTGTCCTACAGTGCCAGCAACATTGGCAGTGACACTCTCTTAGCTCTAAAGGGTGAGGGGAGATGGTGGAGCAGCCTAGTCCGGGCAGGGAGGTGCCTTCATTCTTGCACAGGTTCAGGATAGGAGGGGTCCAGGCCTGAGCCCCAGCAGTGTGCACAGTGATTGATGATTGGGTACGATTTAGGCATGTGACCTACTTTTGTCCAATCAGTAAAGTCTAGTATTTTCATTCAATACTTGGCTAAAGATAAACACTGTTACTCCAGATCCAATAATCAGAGATATGCACCCTGACACTACTGTAGCCATTGTCCTACCAAGGCCGAACAAGCGAAAACAGAAAAATTAAAGAAATGTGGAGTCCAAGCCTCCAGAATTGCCTGACATTTACTAACCTGGACGTGAACCAAAATATTGCCTTTACTGTTTAAGCCTATGTGAGTTGATTTCTTTTTTTTTTCCCTTCCATTTCAAAAACAATAAATAATCCTGACCTGTAAGTAGAGATGCAGACTGGAACCTGCATAATTAGTAAATCCTTGTGCTGGGGCCAGTAAAACAAGATGTGTACTATTTCACACATTGCTTTACTGAGAGAAGTAAGAACGTCCTTCAGCCCTTAACCATGTGCACAGGGAAAGGTGGTGTTGGGAAGCCAACTGCTTCTAATATATGCTACAAAGTTGATGCTAAGAAGCATTTTATACCAGTTAAGTGCATCACTGCTCTTTCCCTCCTTTTGTGGTTAGAGGTGTGAGTCATGCTTCCTCTTAAACCCAAAGACAGTGCCTCTGTTTGAGGTTTTATTATTTGGGAGCAAAATGGAAAGCACACTGGTGCTATGTCAGTGAGCTGGAAGCAATCTACATTCACTGGGCTCACACACATGAAAAATGCAAATATGTTCATTTGCAGGGATATGGGTTGGTGGCTAGACTCAAACAGTTTACACCCCCAGGAAAAAGGAAGTTAAACCACAGGCTTAATCCTTGACTAAATCTTGAGGCATTTAGAACCACAAATTAGAAAATTAAAACCAAAGTGTGCTCTGCCATTCTAAAACTGAAGAGCTAAACTCTTACTTAAAGGTTGATAAACCCCACCACCATGGCCCATTTCACTTCATTCTTACCCACTGGATTACTTGTATGGTCTACTATTGCCAGCCTACCTAACACAGAGCTATGAGCTAAAGACTGTGTAGAGATTAGGCCTGTGAGGGCACCAAAAGCTTCCAGTGATACTTAATAGCTGAATGTCTTAAGGAAAACTACAGGAGATCTTTGGGCTGTCTTGAAAAACATTATTAACCTGAAAATTCACTAACCTCACAGTTGGTGTAAGACACATTAATTACAAAGTGAAAGGTAGTTGTACTCCAAGAAGTGATGGTACAGAAAAGGGACAGGAGATGTGCCATGTTATTCAAGATGACAAGTTTCTCTGCAAATAGTAATTGCTAGTGATGTAGTGATGATATATTTACTTTATGATTCTGTGAATTCATCTTATAAATTCCTAATTTCATTCCACACAGATTTAGCCAGGACAGGCAGGAATTTTTAAGAAAACTGCAACAATTTTTGAGCATTGTTAAGTTGAAACTCTTATTATTTTTTTTTATTGATTGATTTTAGAGAGAGAGAGAGAGGAATGGAAAGAGAGGGAGGGGAAGAGAGAGATTGAGCGATCTGTTGTATCACTTATTGATGCATTCATTGGAAGATTCTTATCTGTGCCCTGACTAGGGATCAAATCTGCAACCTTGGCATTTTGGGATGACATTGTAACCAAATGAGCTACACAGCCAAAACTAAGTTGAAATTCTTAATATCAGAAAAATAATTCAGAGAACAGAAGCTGCTTATGATTCATTATTTTTTTTTAAATTAATGGTTGGAAGAGCCTAAAAATAAACCCATCATATGTGGTCAAATGATATTTGATAAGGGAGCAAAAAAACTCAAATGGAGAAATAACATTCTCATCAATAAATCATGCTGTGAAAGTTGGATATTCACATGTGAAAGAATTAAACTGAATCCCTGCCTGACATCACTCACAAATATTAACACAAAATATATCAAAGGCTTAAGTGAAAGACTTTAAACCATAAAACTCCTAGAAGAAAACATAACAATATAGCTCTTCAACATTTGTCTTGGCAGTGATTTTTTGTAGACGACACCTAAAGCACAAGCAGCAAAAGCAAAAACCCACAAGTGGGATGACATCAAGCTGAAAAACTTTGCACTGAAAAAAAAAATCAGAATAAAAGTGCAACCTATGGCACGGGAGAAGGTATTTGCTAACCCCATATCCTATAAGGGTTAATATTCAAAATATATAAAGAATTCACATAATTTAATAGCAAAACAATAAACAATTCAGCTTTTTAAATAGGCAGAGGACCTGAATATGAATTTTAAATTTTATAAATTTTAAATATAAATATATATAAAGATATATGAGTGGTCAATAGATTATGAAAAGATGCCTGACATCACTAATCATTAGGGAACTGCAAATCAAACCATGACCAGGTATCACCTCATACCTGTTAAAATGGCCATTATCAAAAAGACAAGAATTAGCAAATGCTGGCAAGAATGTGGAGGAAAGGGAAACTGCATGCACTATTTTTGGAATAATAAATTGGTACAGCCACTATTGGAAGCAATATGGAGGCTCCTCCAAAAATTTAAAATAGAAAACTACCATATGATCTAGGAATGCCACCTCTGGGAATATAGCTGAAGAAAAATGAAAACACTATGTGAAAGAGGTACCTGCACACCCATGTTCATGGTGGCAGTATTCACAATAGCCAAGACGTGGAAACAACCTGAGTGTCCATCAGTGCGTGAATGAACAACCAAGTTCTGATATATGTATGTATATATACGTTTGTATACATCACACCATGTGATGTACAATGGAATATTATGCAGCTGTAAAAAATAAGAAAATTCTGCCATTTGCTACAAGACAGATGGATCCTGAGGGTATTATACTAAGTGAAATAAATCATACACAAAAATACAAGTACTATTTGATATTACATATGTAGACTCCAAAAAGGAAAAGGTCAGATTTCTAGTTGGGAGAAGTGAGGGAGGTAGAACTGGAAAAAGGTGGTCAAAGGTACAAACTTCCAGTTATAAGAAAAATAAGCCCTAGAGATGCAGAGTACAACAGGATGACTACAGTTAACAGTTCTATGGTGTATTTAAAAGTTATTAAGAGAGTAAATCCCTAAAGAGTTGTCATCACAGGGAAAAACATTGTTTTCTTTCTTGATATCTATACGAGATGACCACATTAACTAAACTTGTGGTTATCATTTATATGTATACAGCGGTGGGCAAAAGTAGGTTTAAGTTTTTTATAATAAATACTAATACAAAAATAAACTGTATTTTGCACACTCACAACTATAAACCTATTTTTGCCCACCCCTCTATATACATAAGGCAGCTCATGATGTTGTGTGCTCTAAACTCAGACAGTGCTGAATATCAATTATATCTCAGTGCAACTGGAAGAAGAATGACTTGGAAATAATGAGGTAGAGAAGTAGGTAACTAGTTTTGAGATTCTACAACATACAAGTCACTTCACAGACTGGTGTATTTAATCCTCGCAACTAAAAAAAAAAAAAAATTCGGCCCTGGCTGGTGTGGTTCAGTGGATTGAGCGCCAGCCTGAGAACCAAAGGTTACCAGTTCAATTCCCAGTCAGAGCGCATGCCTGGATTGTGGGCCAGGTCTCCAGTAGGGGACGTGTGAGAGGCAACACACATTGATGTTTCTCTCCCTCTGTTTCTCCCTCCCTTCCGCTCTCTCTAAAAATAAACAAATAAAATCTTTTTAAAAAATCCATACTACTCCTACTGGTATGGCTGGATTGGTTGGATATTGTCCCACAAAGCAAAACATTGCTGTTTCGATTCCCAGTCAGGCACATGCCTAAGTTGTGGGTTTGGTACCCGGATGGGGAGTGTATGAGAGGCAACTGATTGATGTTTCTCTCCCTCTCTTTCTCCCTCCTTTTCTCCCTCCTTTTCCCTCTCTCTCTAAAAATAAATAAAATAAAATCTCTTTTAAAATTCACTAATCAGAATTCCAGAAACAAACCATATTATCCATGTTTCTACAAAGGTCCTGATGTATTTTAATGAATGTTTGGAAATTATGAAAGCAATATGTATTCATATCTTCCATTAATTTTTCCAGTAACTATTTAATGAGTGCTAACATCATGGCAAAATATAGAGAGCTATGGGGCTACAAAAGTGAGCGAAATAAAACTGAAATTTCTGTCTCGAGAAGCTCATCACTGAGCAGAAGAAAAGCATGGATATGCACGCCCCTCTTGAGGATTTGGGATGTCCATTGTGTGTCCAGCTGTCAGGTCTGGAATTTAATTTTATCCTACTTAAAAGTAGTACATTAGCCTGTTTATGCTTCACAGAGGCTGGCAGAAGACAGGAGACTCCTGATTTAGAGACAGAGGACTTTACTGATTGTGCCTAGAACAGTAAGAAGCATGAGTATCAACATGTTTGTGTCATTCCCTACTGCCTTCCTTCCAAGTGCAAGGTGTGATGCAAAGGCCCGGCCAGATACCTGCACACTCAGTAGATGTTTACAGCCAAGGGGCACTGAGATGTGGGAATGGACCACTTTCATAGTAAGCAGTAAGCAAGCCTCCTGCCAGTCATGACAGATACATTAGCTTACCTCCTGAAGCAGCTCTCTGTAACACACAATCCCAAGAAATAGCTCCCTTAAGGAGCAGTCAGCACCTTGCCTTCTTGGCATATCAAGCAAGTGCAAGTCATGCGGGAACGCAAGAGACCCAGGAAGGACTCTCTCACAACACCAGGCAGGATGCCGAGTGCAGTACTGGAAATGCCATGTGTTGAAGAACAAAGTCCATCCCCTCTCCCTTCAGTGTTCCAACCGCCTCACTTTAACACATCTACGGATCCCATGTTCTTACAGCTCTCTGACAAGGGAAGAATCCATTCTGTCACTAACACATCTCAGGGTACTGGCTGGGAAATGTGGCGCTGACTGCAGGGTAGAACATACGCAAGGTGCAGTAGATCCATAGCACAAAGCACAATAACTAAGTCTCATTTCTGTGTTCGCAAAGCCGACACATGTTAACCAGCCAAAGTGTCAAATGTCTTCAGGGTTAAGTCTATTTTGATTGTCTTACCTAGCAGCAAATGCAGGTAACAGTCTGCTTAATTGAAGAGATGAGATATAAGAAGAGGGGTTAGTTCTCTGGAAGTGAGGATAAAACAAGTTTTAGAGTCACGCAAACTGCTCAGTCCAATAGAGCTTTCTAATGCTAAATTATTAAAGGTTAGTGTACCCACCAGAGTTCAGCTAATAAAAACAAAAACTACTTTCTGCATTCTAAGTGTGAAGCCTTTCAACACAGGAAATTAGAGGCTTATGGAATCACTGGGCGGGCTGTGGAGCTAAGGTCAGAGAAACTGGCATCCTCAATGTCAGCCTAAAACATGGAAGTGGATGGTTCTCAAGAACTCTGCAGGCAGGTGATGCGGCTCTCAGTGGCATTCGGAGGTGGGGTCTTTGGGAGATAAGTAGGTTTAGATGAGATTGTGTAAGTGCCACGTGGACGGTACAACGTAAACCACAGGAGGCTGATAGTGATATAGGAGATAGACGCGCTTCTGATCCACTGAAGATGTGGGGTAATCTATAACCTAGAGCAGTACACCCAATTCGAACTGTGACTGATACCACCAGAGGCCCTTTGCACCAGCTTCTTGGAAAGAGCTAGAGACTTTGCTAGAACTACAAAATAGGAAGAATCTTCCAGAGGACTCCCAGAAATGTCAAGGAGGCCTGGATGCTACGTTGGCAGGTGGTAGCCAGCATTACCAAATATTCATTCAAAAATAAAACAATCAAATTATACTTAATGATACACTTAATGAATTAAATCTACTCCAAAGAATAAAATGAAATAATGTTTTTTGGATGACAGGAAATGATGTTGGAATAATGGTTAGAATGAGTTTACAGAGGCCACTGAAGGATGGCTAAGGAAAATAAACTCCAATCTGGTGGCATGTAGGGAACAACTTAGCAATGACAGCAATGAAGGGGTGGGGACAGGACTCGTGGTCAACATTGGGAAGAAAGAATCAGAATAACTTAATGAATAAGAAAGATATTTTTAAAATAAAAATCTTACAATGCCCTTCCTCTGTGTTAGAGATTTGTATTCACTGAAAGCAGGCTAATGACTTT
>PVKM010024717.1:0-20244 GCA_004027735.1 Carollia perspicillata
TTGTAACACAACTGAAAATAGCCTACATGGACCTTAATGAGGAACTAGTGAAATTAGTTATAGTGTAGTTGATAATGGAAAACTATGTGCTATTAAAAAGAATGAGGTAAATTTGTTTGTGGACATGGGAAGATGTCCAAGTATATGTGTGTTTGCACATGCTTGTATATGAACAGAGCATTTCTTTAAAAGAAAAACATAAGAATTCTGCTCTAGCTGGTGTGGCTCATTGGTTGGAGCACTGTCCTGTGACTGAAAGATTACAGTCCGGGTGCCTATGATCCTCGGTTTGGGCTTGTAGGAGGAAATCTATTGGTGTTTCTCTTCCTCTCTTCCTCTCTCTAAAGGCAATGAAGAAAATGTCCTTGGGTGAGGATAAGACAAAAAAAAAAAAGAACTCTTAAGATACCTCTTTCTGTGAAAGAGGACTTTATTCTTTACTTCACATCCTCTGTGCTGTTTAATTTTTTTTTTGCCATATGAATGTAAATAAATGAGTGAATAAATATTTATAAAGTAGAAAATATATCTGCTATATAAGTTATAGATACTGTAGACTTGAACTGCTTTATGTATAGCCCATAATAAGCTGAGTGTGTATTATATGCTCATAAAGTATTTACATATATATTTTTTTAAAGCTGGGGTTTATGTGTATCCCAGCATCTCACCAAGAATCTTATAAAGGGGATCTCACACCTAGTAGTTTACTTTAAAGGTAAAATGGAAGACCATAACATGTGTTCATAAATACACATTTTAAAGGTTAGGAACCCAGAGTGTATGTAAAATGAATTGACAGATTTTAATCCAACTTGAAACTCAAATTTTTCTATAGGAGTCTGATTACAGCATGACCAGTAGGTGGCAGTAAAGATTTAAAATAACAAGGACGATGGCTAGCTGATAAAATATTTTAAAGTAGAAAATAAACTTCAGAGATGGCTTTTCAACTCTACACCTGCAGACAGTTGGGCTCCGAGTGGTTGGCAGAGCTATTCGAGGCCTGCCCCGCACCGAGGAGAGGTCTGGGGAGATGGAAGGCACGTGAACAGTGAGGATATGGGCTACGGGATTGGGAAGATTTGGACGCTAACTTGAGTAAACCACTCTCTCTGAACTCTCACTTGTTCACCTGGGAAACGCTGACCTACTCCCTAGATTGCTGTACGAGGAGAGACCCTGCATTGTAAAGTGCTTTGCTAACACTCAGAGCGCTTGGCCCATGCTGGGCATTCAATGTGGTTCTCCTTTCCCTGGTAGGGGCAGAACTAGGGCTAAAAACCAGGTTTCTTGACTCAAAGCCTTGCTCTCTCTACAAGCACCCATATGCCCAGATGCCTCAGAGCTCTGACAGCAGTTGAGACAGTCTGATGGCAGCGACAACCTCTCTGATCGTTCTGCACGGAGAGCTTCTGATGGACCGGGCACCGTGCGAGGGCGTTATAGATGTGCTGCCATTTATTCTTCACAGTCATTTAGTCACAGTGCCTGGCAGTCAGGAAGCTTTGAATGCATGGCTAGTGACCTAGACTTTTGCAATCCTCCGGGCCCTGCAGCATCCCCAGAGGGAAGGCGTTCCGCAACTGATTTTGATAATGGTTTAGAGAGAAACATTCACTGAATGGCGATTGCCTAGAGCCAGCCAGCAGGTGAGGCTGGGCTGGAAGAAGAGGCTGTGATGAGCCTCCACACCC
Organism: Carollia perspicillata; assembly: GCA_004027735.1. Lineage (NCBI taxonomy): Eukaryota > Metazoa > Chordata > Mammalia > Chiroptera > Phyllostomidae > Carollia > Carollia perspicillata. Next base: position 1,698 of record PVKM010024717.1, read on the forward strand.
CGAATCTTAAAACACAAATCCAGCAAATCAGCAAAGACCACCTCCTAGAATGGAGGATACTGGCCCACACCAGCTGATGCAAACTATTCCGGTGTGTTCCACAGGGGCCACCCATTCGTTCCTCTCTGGACAGAACTATGTTCTCCACTTAAGCCTGACATTCTGGGGAAAGGGGAAAAGGGATGCGGAGCCAGAGAGATTTGGCTGACTGTCCGCCCCTCCTGTGCTCATTCCAGCTGAGCTCCTTTGTTAAGAACAGCACACCCCACTCTCCATCTCCATATTTTCAGCTGTTGAGAAAATTGTTTCCACATCACTGAAGCAGCTGCTGATAAATATAGAAAGCTGGTGATTGGCACTGGAATTATCACCAAAGTCAGAAAGAGGTGAATATGGGGCAGCATCAAGGAAATTGATCCCGCTAGCAAAGGACAAAGAGTCACCAAACGTGAGAAAAGAAAAAGCCAACAACAGGTTTCAGCACTCCACCCCCAGCCTTCCGTTCTTGACATGAGGAGTCAGGTCAAACCAACATCCATGTGCAGGCCTGGTTCCGCATGTCTATCACTCTGTTCGAAGACAATAAATACCCCTGGTGATAGGGACCCTGCCTGTCTCCTTTTATATATATATTTGCACAGAGCCATGGATACGTGGGCTTCCAAATTATTTAAGTTGAAGAAAGTGACAAACGGCCCTCAGGAAGGAAACCAGGGTTTCCAAGTTAAGAAAGATGTCATCATTTGGGTGGCACTTAGGGTCCGTCAGCCCGAATACCTGTTTTTTCCTTGAGAACTATTTCTGCCTTCCTAGAATTTCTCATCTGGGAAGAGTAAGGGCCAAAATCATGTCTTCTTCTATGAACCTGCCTCTCCGGAGAAGAAGGCTGGGGACCTGGAACTCTGGAAAAGGACCTCTGTGGTTACTAAATTCCCATTCATCCCCATCTTCTCAGGCCTGCGTGCTTCACTCATAGCTAGAGCCATGAATGAAGGTGGAAATTGTCCATCAGAGTAGCTACCCTGCTGGGATCGAAGCTACCAGAATATGAAATGAGGCTTTTCCTAGCATCTTGGAATTTTGGGCTGTGGTCTGAGAGCCGGAGACGGTGCTACATATTCAATCTTCCAAAGAAGGGTGCTGGGAACATCCTTGCCAGATTTACTGAAAGAGAGTAGAATCCACTTGGTCACTCTCTGCCGCTATTGCCCACCTACCTCGGAGATCAGAAATCGAAACAGTATAGAGGGGAGTCAGCAGGGAGCTGTCCACACAGCAGGAGCATGGTGGCGTTCCCTTCCCTCTGTGTGGAGGGATCAGAGGACCCTGAGGGAAGAGGAGAGAATCAGGCCTCCTGCTCCCTAGTTAGATGTTTAGTAAATGGGGATGCTCAGGCGCTAGGGCTGCCCTGGGATCCCAGAGAAGCTTGACATTAGATTCCCGGGACACATTGACTGGCGTGTCCTGGAGCTGGGAAGCTTTCATGAACCGGAAGTCTGGAGCCTGCTGAATCTGGAAGATCCGCAAGGCAGAAAGCCGCTGGAGGCCCCCTGGCCGGCAGGCTAAGGAGAAGACAGAAGTGGCAATGGTGTGCGCTTCCACTGTCTGGCTCACTGGGGATGCAGCTGGGTCCTGTGACTGCTACCCATGCCCGAGCATCCTGCATGAACACCTGAGAAAGGTGCCTGGCTATGAGGAGACCAGGAGGGAGCAGGGCCTGGCGCTGGGAAGGGGAGAGCAGATTTGCAATAGCAGGGCCACCAGAAATGGCTTACGTTTGTCAATGAATTCAAAATGTGCCCCATTGAAAAAACAGCCTGTTTTAGCTAAAAGAGAAGCCCATTGATGACAAAGTTACACCTTTTCCCTTCTACCTTGAATCCCCTCCTCCTGGCCCGGACCCCCAGGGGGGGCCACAAGCTGGATAGGAAGGGGGTAAAGAAAGGATCCAAGAAGAGGCTGGGCACCCTCCTCACTGCAGGTCTCCAGTTTGGGTTGGGCCTGAGCTGGGAACAGGGTCCAGCTCTGAAACAGACGTGACAATGAAGTGGTCAGCTAGACTGAACTTTTAAGAGTTGCAAGTCACCAGAAAGCTATGGGATCCACCTAAGATAATACTAAGGGTAGGAAAGGGAGCTTTGAAAGAGGACAATAAAAGTGGCAACAGGAGAGAATAAGATTCTTCCTCATTTTGGCCCATTCTATACATTGATTGTACTCCACTTCTACACACCAACTGCGATAAAAAGCTTTGGAGGCAAGGAAACCTGGCGTCCCATTCCAGCCCTGACACTGAACCAAGGGACCGTGGGCAAGCTAGGCAGCACCCGCAGTTCAGTTTCCCCATCTGTAAAATGGGCAGGTTAACAACCCCAACCTTCCGGGGCTGTTGTGCAGACAGGAGAGAACATGTGAAATCACTAAGCCGAGTGTCAGGCACACGGTAAGCCCCTCAACGTCTGCTCCTCTCCGGTTGTAACAATCCCATACAACGCACATTTCCTCTCCCCTCACATGTCGCCACAGCCCGCTGTCAGCCTCTATGGAGAGCGTTTTGCTTTCCCTGGTTCCGTAATCACGATCGTCATCATATGAACGTCGTCATTATTGTTACTACTCCGCTTTTAACTTTCGAAAGGTCTCGCACTTCCCTTATCTCAGTCCACTCTTAGGGTTCCCGCTAAGCTGGAAGGGCAGCGATGACTCACGTTCTACAGATCACAGACCACTGAGGGCCGGGGAGACCCTGAAGACTATTTGATGTAAATGCCTCCTTGGGAGACATTTATATTTGGAACTAAGGCCTAGGGCGGACCGGGCTGTGCACAGGCCACGCAGATCAGCAGTGTCCAGTTAACTGCAGAGTGGGAAGCTTCCGTTCTCAGGTGCACTCGAACCCAGGCCACTACAGCTTCCAGGCTTCCATGGGTTTAAACCTCTAATCTTGTGCTCGCTTCCCTGGTTATTGGCTCTTCTGCTGTCAAAGGGCAAAAACAGCCATGATGGAACTCGGGCACGAGGCTCAGTGGAGGGTAAAACTGTACAGTTAGAGAGTTGTTGTGAAAATAGTGTGAATCATAAAAAGCACCAGAGAGGGACTTTCTTTTTTTAATTGATGCTTTCTGAGATACTAAGATGTTAAAAGAAAATGTCCATAGCAATTTTTGAATCAGTTGAGCATTTTCTTCCTTTACTGGAAAATTTAAAAAATTCAGAATGAAAAAAATCAAGTTTTAGTACTAAAATTGATGCCCATATAAGTTCCAGGAAGTTCAAGCTTTCCCTGAAATTCTTTTTTTATAAATAACAATAAAAAAGAAAATCTATTTGTCATCAACAAAGATTAGCACATAAGTTCATAGCTATACACGTGAATGAAAAAGAAATAGAAATGAATTCATTTCAGATGTAGGTTGTTATTAATAGAAAGTGGAGTAAGACTTTGGAGACCCTATAAAATATTCAAGTGGTGTCCTTTTAATAGACTATTAACTCAAGGCACTTGATGCCTGGCTAGGACTCAATCAATCTAGGGAGCTTTAACAAAGGCAAAAAACAAATTTCAGTTCCACGGTTTGGCTAACTTGAGGTCCTGCATGTAATGACATTGTGTCTTGTCATTCAACTGTTTCAAGAGGACCTGGATTGCGCGTTATCTTGTGTGATAACATGGTGAAGCTAGAACGCTAGAGAACAGACGCTCCATCCAAAAGACGGAGAAAGAAGGGACACAGGGGAGAGTGACCTGAACGTGGGTCAGATTCCCTTAGGTTAACAAGCTGCCTTAAACGCAAGCCTTCGACACCTGTCAGATTGGCCTCAGACACACGGATCCCTTCCTGGGGACGGCTGTTTGGGGGCGCACAGTAGGTGCCTACTTTCTACAGACAGTTCTCGTCTGCTAGCGTTTGTGTTGCCCCACAGGTTAGCTGCCGCCTGTCGTCACACTCGCACTGACTGCGCGCACCCGTGGGACCAGCCTGGCCTTTTTGGTGGGCCCTTCAGTTTGCAACCGATGGAGTTAAAAAAGAAAAATCCATACGTTATTTTTTATAAGAATTGGCCTAGAATTTTAACCTCTTTGAGGTATAAAGGATCGGGGTATTTAAAAACCTTTCCTTGGCTAAGAGACCACATCGAGCAGTGATAAGAATGTCGATCTAACCAGTGGATCTGGTTGAACGCTGACTTTCTTTCACCTCCACAAGGGCTCTTCAATGTCGTCAGTTCCCAACCAGACACGTGTGAGTTCACAAATGCTGCCTGGCCACAGTCCACTTTTAAAGAAGGAACTTTAAACCAAGTCACTGAAATAAGTCCACAGATTTCTTCTTTGGCATGCCTGGGCCAATACCCAGGTGTGGGGTCACCATAAGAAGAGTTAGGGAAATAAAACCAGAGAGAAAGAATAGGTAGAGGACAAAAAGAATGTGAAACTGCTAATATGTTAGGCTAAGCACTTTCTAAGAGTTAGATTTTAAAGGGACTTTTTTTAACTTCTGAAATCCGATGCTGCTATTAGCCAAAAAAGCAGTATGATATCACAAGACAAATACTGAGGGCAGGGGCAGAAGGAGGGGTCACAACATTCTGGTAGATGCTGTAGTTGCCACTCTATGGCAAAAGGGGTCTCCGTGCTACCAATAATTTATCTCTCAAATTCACTAACAGTGGCCCAGAATTATTCTAAGGGGTTTATGGGCTGCTGACTATGTAACCTTGAACCAGACTTTCCAGAATCACCCCTGGCCCTGCTTAAGTCAATTGCCCCCTTGGCTGTCTTGACGGTCACGATGCAAACACTGCAGAGCCAGGGCGGCCTCTGACCTGCTATTTTAAGGCAGGTTCTTGTTGTCTTTGGAACACAAACACTGCACAACGACAAGTCTGCATGGGCTACAATAGCAACGAGTGACCAGCCTTCCCCAGGGTGGTACAGGGGAGACCCGGCAATGGCCATTTCCCGAGTCCTCTACAATTTCATGTGTGGCAAAGATCCTACCTTTCCTCCTTTTCAAGAGTATACATGTACTCATAGAATTTCAGTGAAGAGGACATCCTGCCTATTTACATAACTTCAGTTACTTTGGTCATGATGTTTATAAGTGGAGACTATTTACACATTGGAAATGTCCAGTTCTGATCCCTAAACCAGTGCACACAAAATTCTGTTAGGAATATTAGAGATTTTCAAGGTTAAGACGCTCTCGCCTTCGGCCAGGATTGGTGTGTTTTTCTTCCCCATGTTCACGACTAGGATCTGAATGGGAAGTGAAAAGGAGCCAGGCTATTTGCCTCTCCTCTCTTCCTAATTGATTATGAAGTTATTAAGCAGGAATCCCCGTGGCTAATGCTGCTAGGCATGTGGGCGAACATCAAAGACATAGACTTGGTACCAACCCAAAAGCATTAGAATTGAGAGTCTGAGGCTCCCGAATGCCTGAGGCTCTGCTAATTGTCCTTGGAGGATGGCTTTGGCTGGCCCACAAACGTGCCACAGCACCCAGGCGTGCAGGCAGCAGCTGATTCTGATGGGCCGAGGGAGGCTTGCTTGGAGCAGGGTGAATGATACAGGTAACGTACACACAGTAAGGATGCCAGATGTTGAGAGTATACCTTTATGGAGCAGAACATATACTTTAAAAAGGATGTTGAAAACAGGCTAGGAGGTGAGAACTTTGGTATTTGTTTAAAGACAGTATCTATTGCCTTGCAAAATAATCTCTTAGTCAGCATCTTTTCTATTTCCCTGAATGACAAGTGAAAATAATAACAAGCCTGTATTTCATTGGGATGCAATGGAGAGTCTTTGATGGGAAATAAAAATATTGGCATAAAACCTGAACACTATTTTGTCACCTGCTCCAATTTTCAGGTTCCAAGTCCTATCAAAGGAACTCTGTGTGCGTTCACATGTACGCTTTCACGACTATGATCGAAAGAAGAGGCTAATGGATGGAATAAGCCATTATCTTAATAAGTACAAACTTCAAAATTCCTAGCTAACAATTTCAAAAGCCCAGCTGGTGGACAGGCCCAGAGGACTGGTGCTTTGCTGGCTCGTCCCCTGCACGGTCGGTCTGCATCTGTCCCCTGTGGTTGCTCAGCACCATTTGACGATGCAAACATCCCAGGGATTGTCCTGAGATTAGAAGTGGGATTCTCTTTTGACTACAAATGCCACCAGGACAGCAAGAGGAAGATGGGAAGCTATGAGAACAAAGTGGAGCACTACCCAGTCGCGAGATGCCCTCAGAAGGCGGGGATCAAGGTCTCAAGGCGGCCTTAAGGATACTGATTTTCAACCTGCATGGGTGACAAGTTCCAGCCATAACCTCAGTGGGCCAGGTATTCTTGCCAGGGGGCTTTTTCCAGGACAGGGCAAGTGATGGCACGTAGCGCATCCACGCAGCACATGGCTCGTCCAGCACTTCTCTGTGGACTCAGAGCCCTTCTCCTTTCTGCGTACAATGTGTAATCTAGATGCGCCCCGCCAACATTGTTCTGTACCTGAGCCACCCCTCAAAGGGGCAACTGTTACACACACTTCTGCAGGAAGACCATACTATCGAGTCCTAAGCTCACAGCCTGAGTCCTGAGCCCTTTTGATCTGTTTCTTGACAGCGTTTGGAAAAGTCGGGGTAAGACTTCCACTAGTAGGCTGTGCTCACATGGTCCTCTACTCAATTTATGGCCACAGCAGAAGAGAAAAAGGGATGTAAAGAGGAAGGAAGAGTAGGAGAGTGAGCAAACAAGGGGGGAAGGAAGGTGGGCACCCCAGATAAAGGCTGCTACCTGCAGCGGGCACCTGAATGTCCTCCAGTGGGCATTCAGTGGCACCCACGCCTCAACCTGGCACTCTGTGAACTCCAGGGGACATGGGCCCAGCAGCCTCAGGTTCAGAAAATTGGGGGCCACTGCCTTCAAGATTTGGGATAGTCCTTAGCAAACCTTCCTTAACACGGTGCCAAGACCCCCAAACAGAGGCTGAAACAAATACTTGTACAAGTGTGTTCACAGCGGCGCTATTCACAAAAGCCAAATGGGGGAAATGAACTAAATGTCGATGAACAGATGGATGGACGGACTGTGGTCTATCCATACGATGGAATATTATTCGGCAATAAAAAGGAAGGACGGACTGATAAACGCCACGACCTGGATCAGCCTGGAGAACATGATGCTACATGGAAGATGCCAGAAATAAAAAGCCCCATATGTATGATTCCATGTATAGCACGTGTCCAGAATGGGTAAATACATAGAAAGCAGGCTGGTGGTGGTCAGGGCTGGGAGAAAGAGGGAGTGGAAGCTTAGTGGGTACGGGGTTTTCTTTGGGGTGAGGAAAATGCTTTGGAACAAGGCAGAGGTGGTGGTTGTACACACATTATGAATGTACTAAAATGTTCACTTTAAAGTGGTTAATTACATGTTATGTGAACTTTACCTCAATTTTAAAAACCTGTAACAAGAAGATTTGTTCTTGCACTGATTTCCCTAATTTAGTTGTGAACTTTAACCGAGTGAAGAGTTTCATAATTAATCTTTAACTGGCTACAGTCACCCAGCATACCCAGGCTCTTGCCGAAGAGGCAATCAGGCCTGAGTTCTGCGTCAGTTTCTCAGATGCGGTAGTCACTAGCAAACCTCAGCTCATTCACTCTAGTTCAAAGACAGGAAGAAGGAAAGGAGGGGGAGCACGTCAGTGTTGTAGTTCGTTATGTGACCGGTCGCTTAATACGAATATGGCCGAAGGTCATAGCAAGGGCAAACTGCCCTGAAACTGCAGTCTGGAAAGAATGGGCCTTTTGTTTTGTAAAATTAGCATTACGTTATTTAGTACTTTGGTTTTAAATAGGTAATACATACACATGGTCACAATTTTTTTTTCATATAGTTAAAATAATTTCCTTTCCTTCCTGTCTCCTAGCCACTCCTTTCCTCCCTGCTGGAGAGAAGCACTAACAGCCATTTCTCAGCATCCTTCTGGGACACTCACTAGGAATATCCGACTACAGGTACACCCAGCAGTCCTGCGAGCCGCTAACTCTTTACTGCCACTGAAAAATTAAAAGTAAACTGGGGAATGACGGCTGTTCCAATCGTTCAAATTCTAGTTTCACTGAGAAGTTATTAGAAGGTGTGGGCCTCAATACGAAGAGGTATTTCTAATGAGACGAAATAGCAAATAAAGAGATGCCATTAACTTTCCATCTGCTGGCAACACTTCTGAGATAACCGATGCTCTGGGGTCTTTATGTCTGACTTGTAATTGGTATGGATTTCAGTCTGAAAAATCTGAATATAAATGTTCCTTTTGCAATATAACTTGTCTGTTTGCAATAAACCTCTGTCTACTACATAAATTCCTTTAATTTTATTTTTAATTTATTCTTATTGTATTTTTCCCCATTACCATTTATCCCCCCTACTCTGTAAATTCTAAACCCCATGCCAACCTAGCAGAACAATATTGGAGCTGCCACGCCAGGGGCTGGCACCCTCCATGCCCAGAGAGGTGAGGTCTCCCTCCAATCTCATACTCAGAGGTGGGGAAATACATTCCCTGACATTTCTGCTTCAAAGAAAAAACTTGTGATTCTGTCACCAACAAATTTATCTGAAGCAATAACCACCTTCCCTTTCATGACACAAGGGAAACAGCTTATAAATAAGGAAAAGTAAAAGTTGAAACATGCCATTCCACCTTTCTTCCCGTGTGCTCATGTTGTCTGTCCCTGTGTAATGTGACAAAACCACAGAAGGAACCATCATTCAGGCGGTGGTCAGACCTCCATGTCCCGGAGTGGGGAGCTGGGGTCGACGTCCTCAAAGACTTTCCGGGGACGGCATCAGTTCAATCACTAAACGAACATTTGTGCTCTTGCTGTGTACACAGTGCTATCCAAAAGAAACACAGCCCTTGTCATGAAGCTGCTCATACCTGCTAGAGAGGTAAACACACAGAGCGCTAACCCGTGGGAACAGCTGCCCCACTGGGAACGCAAGGCGCAGCTTTGGCCCTGTCGCCCATGGGGCCTCCGCAGATTCGAGGCTTTCGGCCTTTTGTGGGTCACTCAAAATAATGCATGATTTTTGACAAGGAGACACGTGAGCAAAATGCGCTAGGAAGAATTTATGTAAAATTGTATACACTTCATAGCACTCCGAGCAAAATCTGGAAGAATGTGCACCAAAATGTTGATCGAGGTGAACTTTGGTGATGACCTTTCAGGGATTTTTACATCCTTCTTCGTACTTTTCTATAATCTTTGCATCGTTTTATTACAATGAACACTTAACGTGTTTAAGAAGAGAAGACTGTCATTAGCCATGCCGAGACGGCTTCGATTCAACTTCCAGAATGTTGGTCTAGAGCTCTATGTGCCAGACCTTGGATAAGAGAGAAAGACAACGGGGGCTTTACATTCAATGAGTTCACTGTCTTGGTGGTGGAGGTGGGCACATCAAAACGATTAAAATGCAGTATGTCCACAGATGTCTATTAGGTGTATAATAAAGGACTGGGCTGCTGCTCGGAACATAGCGGGTGCTCACAGAAATGTGTGCTGAATGCACACACAGCATCCCTAACCTTCTTTTGACCTGCTCTTTCATTCAACTTCCTCATCTGCTCTCCCTAACCTCGACCACTGACGATCACTGATTTTGCACACGGTGATCGCCATCACTGCCTTCATCTTTCTAGAACGCTGTTTTCATCAGCTTGATGTTGCCAAGCTCCTCAGGGCCTCCTGAGACCCGGCCCCGTCGCCCTCTTTCCAATTTCACTTCTCAGGACATGGAATAACAAAGCCTCTTTTCTTTTGGGGTTTCCCCCTGCACTGCTTTTCCAAGTATCCTCTGAACGTTTATCTTCTCCTCTCCTCCCACGCAGTATTTCATTTAATTCTCAAAACAGCCCTTGGATATAACTATTTTCCAATTTTTAGCTGAGGGCACTGAGGTGGTGAGGCTTCGAACACCTTGCCCGAGGCTGCATGGCTAATGAGGGAGGACTAGGACTTGACCCTGGCACTCTGAAAGGAAGAGCCCAGGTTCTAAGCCATTGTGCCATACCCTCTCCCTTCGTTCCTTGCTGATTCTAAATATCTCCAAGCTCAAGTTCCAGTCTTGTAACTTCCTTAGAGAACCATGGCTAATACATAGATGTGCTTACTAGATGTCATGATTTTTTAAGCACTTTGTTTGCATGAATCCACCCAACCCGTTGAGAAGAAACTATTATTGTTTCCCATCTTACAGACAAAGAACCAGGAGCATAGAGAGATTGAGTTCTTAAGGCTACACAGCCTGGGAGTGGGGAAAGTGGAACTAGAAGCAGCCACGAACCTGTCCAGAACTCATGCACACTCTTTAGCAGCACCCTGCCAGCCCCGTCTGCCATCCTGACCTACAGGAGGACTGTGTCTAAAGGAGGGGGGACCAGTCTGTTTTCGGAGACCCTGCCATCAAATACATCACATAAGTCAAACTCTAGTCATCCATGGCTGGTAGATGTATTCCGGCCTTCGTTGGCTTTTACGTTGGCAGAATCACCACGTGAGCAGATAGAGACAGCTGCGATCAACAGGAGAGTGAAAAGAGCAGAGTCACAAAAAGTAGGGACTGTCCACGGAAAAATTCAGAAATCGGTGCCTGAACAGTAAGTCATTGTTTTATAAGTATACAGCACTTGCATGCATTTACTTAGTCCTACAAGGTAGGTACCTATCGCCATCCCATTTCACAGACGAGGAAGTAGAGGATGGAGTGGGAAAGAGACTGCCAGTCAGCAGCAGAGCTGGGACCTGACCCAGGCAGTCAGACCCCAGCATCGGATCATTACTACTCTATCTGTTTATTGTTAGGTGCCTTGGCAGACAAGTCCCACTCAACTGGCAAATGATTTTTTTTGAGAGAGAGAACAAAAAGGTAAAACAAAAATTACCTTGTAAATATTAAAAGCTATTGCACCAAATAGAAAAGTAAAATAAGCGAAAAATTCTTCCTCCCCTTTGAACACAGGCACGTGACTCTATCTGAAATGATTTAAATTTGTCCCAATACCTGCAGGAGTTCCAGAGGCAGTAAGAATAATTGCAGTGCCTTCCAGAGCGGGGAGCGAGAAGAAGGTAGGTTTGGATGTATTGAGGTGTGGGTGTGCCTGGCGTCAATCCACCCAACCCACACACAATCATACGCTAGTCAGACACCCTTTGAAATGGAAAGGGTGATTGTAGACTGCAGCCCACTCCTGCTCAGGTGCCTGAAATAGACAGGAATCACGTAGGAAATGACAATCCAGACCCGACTCCCCGCGCTCTAGGTTGCCACACACACAGACTCCCCCCGCCGCACGGCTTCTTAACGCATGGGAATCCAGTCCCTCACTCAAGGGCAAATACATGGAGAAAGGAGTGGAATTAAGCTTTAGGGGAGTGTATGCAGATTTCTGGTAGAGCATAATGTCTCCCGAACATACATTTTATTTCCAAAGTATGGATCAGCTAGACATAAGCAATTGACTTTTAAAAATTTCATTCATTGATTTTTAGAGAGAGAAGGGAAGGAAGAGGGAAACATCAATCTCTTGTTCCACCCATCCACACACACCTTGGTTGCTACTTGTATGTGCCCTGACCAGAGATCGAACTCACAACCTTGGTGTGTTAGGATGATACTCTAAACAGCAGGGCTACCCAGCCAGGGCCTCTGATTTTTTATTAATAGTTAAAGCAATCTAATTAATGTTCATTACAACCCTGTAAGATAACTCACTATCATCTCCATGTTACAAAATGGTTATTGCTTATCGAATACAAATTGCATTAGACAGCAAGGTTTAATCAATCCAGGGGCAATTCTCCTTAATTGAAGTTGTTTGTTTCTATGAAAAACTTCCCGATGGTTTCCATTCACCGAACCTTGCTCTAACAGGGAGGCAACTGTGGCAGCTAGAAAGTGCACAGCCCTTGGAGGCAGGACCTGTGGAAATGCGCAGCCCAGTCAGGTCACCGCTCCAAGGCTCGGAACTCCCAACTTTGAACATCAGAGAGTGATACCTACATTGGCAAATCAGTATCAGGGATGGTAATGGCATCTGGAGGCGGACAGCTGGGGTTTGTGTCCCAGCTCTACCTCTCAGTGTCTGTGTAAACTTGTGCAAATTATCTAACCTCCGTGACCTTTTGTTTCTTTGTTTGTGAAAAGGGGAGAGTTTTCATACCGATGCAGAGCAATGAGGTTTAAATGTGCTGAAAATTTCAGACCAGTTACCCAGTGCCTGCTACACAGTGACTGCTATGTGAACAGTGAACAGAGGGGAAGGGAGGGGGTCATGGGGTGGGGAAGGGGTCATCAAGGAACATGTATAAAGAACACATGGACCAAGCCAGAGAGGGGGAGGAGCAAGGATGGGAGTTAGGGATGGGTGGTGTCGGGGGAGGAGTGGCAGGGAAACGGAGACAACTGTACTTGAACAACAAAAAATGGGACCACGAAAAAATTTAAATAAAATAAAATAAAACTATTAAAGGGGGAAAAAGAAAATAAAATAGACGTGAAGGTTAGAAGAACGACTGTAAGGTGGAAGGAAGCGCAGAGCTGAGTGCCCGAGACGTTGCTGGCGCTTCGGTGGGAGCTGCCTCTCTGTAAGGGCCATGCAGACAAGGCGGCTCCCGGGCAGCAGACTCGGACACCGCGCCTCTGTCTGCGAAGCTCAAACCCAGACCATTTCATACAAATCACTTGGCTCCTACAGGCCTCTCTTCACTTCGTCTCTCCCTCTCATGCTGTCTTCACCTGCTATTCGGTGGTTATGGAAAACCGGCCACAGTGTGTGGCATAAAACTGCGTTCATTTTTCAAAGAACATTTCAAAGGAAAAAGAGGACTGGGCTCTCTGTTCTCTCTCATCAGGTCTGTGAACATTATCAAAAAAGAGTTTCTTTTTTTTTTGCTTTTATTCAGAAAGCTTTGCCAAGTTAAATATATATATATATACATATACATACATATATATACATATATACATATACATATATATATATATATAAAGGAATCAAAGTCACATCAGGATAGTTTTAAAGTACTGTACAAAGCAGTTCTTCAAGAATTACCGATAGCAGCCAAATGTTTTCTAATTATGTGGCGCTAAATTTCAGACACTTGCTCCAACTCCCTTGCTTGAGTACCCATGTGCCTGCCTCGTCTGGGTATTTTGCATGTGCACGCCCACGCTGAGCTCACTCTGGAGCAGATGCCCACACCCACGTGCCCCATAGATGCTATTTGAGTGCTTACCTAAATAGACAAGGACTTGTCGAAAATAACAATGAACTGATCAAGGCAGCTGCGTGGAACTGGGATTTCATCCACTGGGAGCAAGGGAGAAACTACGATCTGTGCTAACAATATGCTCGCAAGTAATGAGCATTACATCTGCCATTAGAGGTGCAGTGAATTGGAGTATGATCCATTTTTACAGATAAAATTTTTATTTCTTTTTTATTTACATAACCTGTATGCCATATAAAAGTACGAAAGAAAAAAATGTTTAATAAAAATTGGAATAACCATTTTGGCAGAGCTGTGACTAGGAAACAGTTTCCCAAATTGCATGGATGGAGAGGACTGGAAGCCTTTAAAAATACCCTACTTTGGCGGCTGTGGCTCGGTGGACTGAGTGCTGGCCTGCACACGGAAAGGTCACCGGTTCAGTTCCCTTGCATGTCAGGGCACGTACCTGGCTTGAGGGCCAGGTCCCCGGTTGGGGGTGTGCAAGAAGCAACTGCACATTAATGTTTCTCTCTCCTTTCTCTTTCTCCCTCCCTTCTCCTCTCTCTGAAAATAAATAAATAAAATCTTAAAACAATAAATAAACAGTGCAGGTTGATTTTCCTGCCAATTCTTAAAAAAAAAAAAAATCCCACTTTTGTTTCCTAATCCAAATAATGAGGAATATTAGACGAAACAAAAGACAGAGCTCTGGACCAGGAGCCCAAAGGCCTGCCTCTAGCCCGACCTTACTGCTGGGTACTGGAGCCTGCCCGTGGGCCTCAATTTCCCCACCCATCAAGAGCGATCGGTGGACTGAAGGACTCCACAGAGTCTGAGGACACAGCCATTCCTCTGACAGGCCGAGGGCATGATGCTCTTCTACAGTTGTCACCCTCTCCTGGCATGGCCTGCTTGGGGTAGAGTAGGTAAGGACAGTGGAGGACTGAAAACCCTACCAGGCATCTAGGACTACAGCACTTTTCAGCCATCGTCCTACCCAGACCACCGTTATTTGTCAGCAGGGCATATACATCCTCCGGCTAAGGGTCCGGTTTTATTGAATAACATGCCCTAACATTTATTTTCTTCTTCCCTCCCCATGGTCAAAATCCAATTTCTATGCAAATGCTTTGGTCAGAACATTTGGTCAGATGCCTATTTTTAACAGGCATCACAATTCTTCTACTGTAACAGGAAGATTTGGAATCACTGTTACAAACTGGGCAGAATTCCTCCGGAGCAGAAGTAGCTTATCTCATTCTCATGGGCTCAGACCAGCAGGGCATCATTGTTTTCCCCCCAGGTCTCCCAAGGACTGACAAAGTCCACCAAAATCAAAGCCAGCCCCTGGCCCACTTCCTAAACCCCAGGAGAGAGATGGAGGTCGAGGGTCCTTGTTTGATGCCCAGAGTCCAGAACACATCTCGCGTAAAGGCTGACTGGCCTACTCACTGTTATTTCCTAAGAAAAGATAGTGTGATTGACCACTGCCCTTTTATTCGGGGGAGGCTGGTTTTCTTTGGACTCTCACAGGTCAGACAAGACCTTCATGAAGAATGACAAATGCCACCACTACATGGCGTGGTCCTGCTTTTTCCAGCTAAGCTCCTCAGTGTCACCTTGACTGAGCCCTATAAATGTGGCCCCTTCGGCCTTCCTCCTCCCACTTTAATTTTCTTCACATATTAGATAGGTTTGTGGATGCATTTCTCGTCTGCCTGCTGCCACCAGAAAGCAAGCTTCCTGAGGATGCTGACTTGGTTCTGTCCCTGCCCGTGTCACTGGTGTGAGCAATGCACGTTGTAGGTACTCAGCAAATTATCTGTCCAAAGGCTGAGGGTCAGAACCCTTCCCAGTGAATAAAGACTATTTAAGGGTAAGAAAGAAAAAAGAATCACTTAAGGGAAAGTATAAATCATCTCATGTGTCCTTGGCACAGCGGGAACAGTTTTTTAACACACAGAGAAATCGATCACATTGCCACCCGATGCTTTCACAGCTCAGCCTCCATGACTAGAGACGGCATTTCCAATGTAAAGTTTTTATAATTCTTTGTCCCTCATTTACTGTCAAGAGGCACAGTTTAGTGTCTGATTCTATTTGTCTTTTTGCAATAAGGGAGATGCTCTTTATTGCATGGGTTTTAATCAAGGCTGCAGGTTTTACGACTGGAGATGCCTTGGACAGCATCACCCTTGGCCTCAGCTAACTGCGGCTCACGGAAGGAGAGGCGCCTGCCTACGCTGCGTTGGGGCTGTGAGGAGCTCACGTCAACAGGGAGTTGCACACTTACTGCTGGAGCAGGAGGCTTCCTTAGGGCCGGATGACATCGGCTGGGCACAGAGTTGACAAAGGCAGTCTCTCCCATTGAACGTGACGCGGTCTCCAGGTGGAAAGGGGCGCCTGGAGACAGAAGGACATTGCTCTGTGGTTATTCCAGCAACTGCATTCCAGGTCCTTATTCCTTCTGCCTGCTGCCCTCCAGTGCCAATTCACTTCTTGGAGGAGCACCAGCCAAAACATCTGAAATGCCACCTTCCCCAAGCCAGCCAGCTGGCTATGGTCCAAGCAAATAAATGTGCCTCAGCTTGGGAAGGGAGAACGCACGGCTTCCATGGGCACCCAGAGAGTAAAAGGGGGTGGTTCCCCTCTCCTCACTAGTGGGGGTGGGGGAGGTGTTCCAACGAGTCCCTCATGAGGCACACACAGTAAAATTTTCCATTTTCCAAATGGAAAGTCCTTTATGAAGAAACATTTCAAATGCCATAAATTCTTATTCAGGCTTAAGGCCCCTCCCAAGATAACCGGTTACAAGTCAAGCATTAACTCGTTCAGTTCCCAAGACCTATCTGATAAATTATGCTGGATGAGACTTAGCTGGGACATCTGAATGGGTGACCTGAACAGAGTGCTGGGTGGGTCCCAGTCTCTTATAGAGAAAAATGGCAACGCTATAAATATCTGCTTAAAAATTACTATGAGCTTCTCTTCAGAAAGAGAAATTCCTTTCACATGACACATTCATTAGTAACAGCATATTTTGCAAAAAATACTGCCTTCTGTGTGTATGTTATCAGTTTCTTCTCCGGTTCAGCAGGTAGATAACATTTTTAAAAAGTCATTAATTAATAGCCATATGGGTTTCCATGCCTACTTACTTGCACTTGGGCAATTTGCCAACAGTCTTCGCAAACCTGAGTTTTCAGATGCGTGATTGTGTCCGTTGGAAATGGGAAACGCACAAGCAAAGCATCCCCACACCTCTGAGTCAGAGCGGTTCTTTAAGAACACAGTCAGCTTCTTGACCCAAGTTTCACTTTCACAGTTGCTGTCCCCCCTTCCGTGACCCTTCAGCTGCCCTGCAGTGGTAATTAACTATAATACACATACAGGAAGTAAATATGGACTAAAGACAGCTCCACCAATGTGGCTGGTGCTAGGCATCGAGGAGACTTGTGAATGCTCACATCCCTAAATTTTAGAAATGCTGAGCGGAGGTGCTGCAGTGTTCCTTTCCATTGGTCAGGTAAGGCCCCGAGAGAGAGGCCCAGTGACCTGCCTGGATTGATCAGCTAGGGAGGCCAGCCCACCGGCAGCTGCAGGTTGTGCCCAGCTGTGACATCAATGCCTCTGTCAGGGCTGGGAGCAGGGTGAGGCCAGTGATGCACCCAAGGCACAACATTTAAGGAGGCCCTGACTCTCAGGAGCTGACCCTGCGCTGCACGACCCTGAGTGTGGGCGCCCCTTTAAATTGTGTCTCTAGGAGCCTCACTTGCCTCACCCTAGTCCAGGCCCTGCCTCTGATCTAGACTTACATATTTCAACTGGATCCTGTACGGACCTACTACGCACCAAGCCAGAGTCCAGTTCTCAACACGGGACCAGGCCTTCTGGACTTTAAGTTTTATCATTTCATAAATGACCCTGTTCAGGTAGTTTCCCCCTTCCCTAAGTCCTCGGTTCACTGTGTTCTGTTATTTGCATGTTTGTAATAGAAACAGAACTGGATGTAGAGTGAGAAACCTGAGTTCAAATCTCAGCCTTGCAACATTAAGCTGGGAAAGTCCCTTAAACTCGGAGACTCAGAGTCACTCATTAACAGGGACACCAATTCCTGATTCACAGAATTGCTAGGGGGGGTGAAATGAATTAAGTCCTGTGTGCATGCATTTGTGGACTCAGGTAGAAATACTGTCGCTCAGCAGTAGCAGCACAATAGTGAGCACCTCTTTGCTGGCTCAAAGGCCCAGGGATGCGGTTACTGCTAATAGATGCCCATCCATCCTTACCAACCAAAACAACGATGTCTCAGGGCCGGCATCAGGAGGGCTGTTAGAGTTTATCTGGACCAGGGCCTTCCAACCTGGCTGAGTCACATCATACTTGGGAACCCTCCAGAAACAGCTAACTAAGCATGAGAGGGGGTTGGTTTGGTTTTGTTTTTGAAAGACTAGAAATGGATGTTTTTGAAGAGGCCCTCCATAAGGAGATTGCAGCGATCATCCAGATTTGGTGGACCACTCACATCTAGCACAGCCTCTCACGTTACAGATGAGGCAACTGCCTTGGAAAAGTTAATTCACACAAGCCTCGAGTCGGCCTGGAAGGCAGGACTGGAGCGCGGGGCTCCTGAATGCCAGCCCTGGGCTGTCACGCAGCCTGTGGGCTGCCACCTGGAAAGGGAGGGGCCAAGAGGAAACTCTGTCTTTGATTAAACACACAACAATTTTCAGCTCACTAATCAAAAAATGTTAGTCATGATTTTTAAAAAATGTATTGAGAAACGGGCTGCTCATAAAATTATTAAAATAATTGTACTATGAATATTTCATCTAAATCTTATTATCATTCATCTATCAGGATTATCTTGTTAATTAATTACATACAATTGAATTTACCTCCCGAGAGTTTACAACTTTCTGGCTCACAAACATGAAATGCTGAGAAACAAAACAAAACACCTTCTCCGCATGGCAGTTTTTAGAAAGCTCAGCGACGTGGAACATCACCACCGCCATTCCGACACTCGCGGGACTGTCCGATCAGAATAGGTCAGTAGACCAGCTGACCCTGGATGTGAGTCTCATCGTTACAGGAGTCCAATCCCCTTCAAGTTCACAATGTGCCGCACTCACAGCAACACAAAGCACACTCCTCCACTCACACTTCACAGTTCCCTTGCGTCTGACAGACTGTTTTCACCAGGCTGGTCTGTGAGGATGTGCCCTTGGAGATGAGAGATAAGCAGGGAGCAGGTGTCGGCAAAC
>PVKM010024718.1:0-20378 GCA_004027735.1 Carollia perspicillata
TACTTACAGAAATAAGAAAAAAAATTAAAATTGTAGACATCTATAGTGAGTAAGAACAAAGATAGGGAATAAATGCTGCTAAATTATTCATAATAGACTGTTATATTCTAGACTTCTGGAGAGGAATGGTGTGTATATATGTTAATTGGACATTATCCTTGTTGCTCACTTCATTAGTCATAATCATATACACTAGTCACAAGGAATTAGCAACTCAAAAGCAGGTTCGAACTCACGCCTGCAACTAACGATATGTCCAGTAGAGGGAGCCTCCATCTCACAATTTAGCCTCCTCCAGCAGGTGCAAAATTCTGTTTGGAAAGCAGCCCTGAAAGGTCCGCGAAAACAAATTATCTTGAAAGTGTATTGGGGGGAAGAATTACTTCTATTTTAAAGCATTTCACTGCCTAGGTGCAAAGAAGAATGCATAAAATTATGTGCTCATTACCTAAATTAAAGTTATTGAAATCCAGTGGAGTGTTAGATGCTGCTTCTGATTCATCGTATTTTTTAAGGGGTAGAGATGGCCATTGTTGTTCTAGCCATTATTCAGGCATTTTATCCCTCAGGATGCACTGTGGCATCTCTTGGCTTCATTAATACAGTGACTAATGATACCAACTAACCTTCAGTGGGTCTCCTCTCATATTTTCATTTCTTCTGATCAGGAAAAAATAAAATGCAGAGTAAATATGCTCACTCATATAGTTATATACCTATTGTGTGAAAATGTGGAAATAAAGAAATATAGTCTAATTTTAGGTAAATAAAGCAAACCTTGGTGATTTTGTTGTTGTTGTTGTTGTTGTTGTTGTTACACTTTAGCTAACAAATCCTCTCATAAGAGAAAGGAGGAAAGAAGGGGCTGACGCATGTTTTTCTTTTTTAGCCTGTATTTTAAAGGATGCTGCTGCTGATTATGATTTAATTGTTCTCATAGAATCTATTTCCTTGTGACATGCTTTTACTTTTTTCCTCTGGTTTTTGTTTTTGTTTGTTTTGTTTTCATTTCTCTATCCCATTTTTCTCTTTCCCATTTTCTCTTCTCCTCTATGAGATCTATTATTTCTTTTTTTCCCCCTAACTGCTTCACATTCTCCAAGGCATCCTGCCATTTTACACACAAATTAACTCAGCTTTTTTACATGAGCTGTCAGTCTTTTGAAAGTATCTCCATTGTACTACCTCCATTCCATGTGACCTGAAACAGGACGAGGAAGGAGCCACCCAATCCCACTGCTCATTGTAGATGAGGTGATCTCTAAGAGGGAGGAGTCTTTTCTAAGCTCAGGTAGAAAACCAGTGACAGCTGTGTCACTGGTCCTTCCTCTGATTGGGCAAAGTGGGAAACAGACACAATGTTGCTGGGATTTGTTCTACATGAACCAGCACAGGAAGTGGAGCTAAAACAAGTACAAGGAACAGATCCCAAGAATGCAGATATCAGGTAGTTAGTGAAAAAAAAAAAAACTGTTGGTGGTAGGGTTACAGCTCGTTTAAGAGTGCTCTCTCTTTGACTAGCTATGTTACTGGAGTTAGGTGCCTCACATTCTCTAAGCCTCAGTTTCCTTATCTGTATAATGGAAATAAAAATATCCACCTGCTCACAAAGGTTTGTCATCAGAATGAAATGAGGAATGCATGTAAAAATGCTCATGAAGGAACTTGGGTGTAATTAAGAGCAGGTTTTGAAAGGTTGTGGTATGATGATGCAATCAGAGGTTCTGGTCCCTGGTGCGGTTCTTCCCAGACCCTTCACTTGCAGCAGAACTTAGGGGCAGATGCAAAGGTTTCAAACCCAAGGTCTGCTTCTGACCTGCTGCTATATGGTCTTTGATAAGCCAAATAAATATCTGAGTTTCTATTTCTGTATATGGAAAATGAATATAACCACTCTACTGTACACCTGGAACTAATACAAAATAATAGCGAATGTCAACTGTAATTAAAAGTAAACTTGTAAAAAAGGTAACGGAAAGAGTACCTCCTTTAAAATTGAGAAGATGGACTATGATGACCTATGTGGAAGAGGGCTGCCGTCGGGGATGCTTGTCACCTCCCTGCCTCTCACCCTTTCTCTAAGGGTCTCAGCAACTTCAAACAGGCATGAGGCTGCTCCTTACTGCAATCAGAGCTACCTCACATCTCTCTCTGTTCTAGTCACTGTTCTTGTTGAATGCCCCTTTGCTGATCTGCTGTGCGCAGCGTGCTCGTGCCTGGCGCGGTGGCTCCCTGGGTCTGAATCACAGGGTGTTCTGGAAGAAGATGAAACACCATCATGCTCCTGGCTTGCCACAAAATCATTCTGGCCCTACTGCCAAAGAGACACCCTTACTTTAGGCCTAACAGGTGTTCTAGGACCTCCACTCAAAGGCTACTGCAGAACCTTGTTCCCAGTGTTTCAGTAAGTAACAGTTTTAACTGACTCATCCTCCCATTTCACTGAAATGATGACAACCATGTGGTGTGACCAGCTCTTCTTCCTAAAAATGCTGTACCTTTGCGCTGGCCAGGTGGTTTAGTTGTTTGGAGCATCATCCCATACACCAAAAGGTTGCATGTTTGATCCCTGGTTAGGATGCACACCTAGGTTGTGGGATCAGTCCCTGGTCCGGGCACATAGGAGGTGACTGATCTCTCTCTCTCTCTCTCTCTCTCTCTCTCTCTCTCTCTCTCTCTCTCTCTCCCTCCCTCCCTCCCTCCCTCCCTCCCTCCCTCTCTTTCCCCCTCTCCCCACTTATACCCCTCTCCCTTCCTCTCTCTAGAAGTCAATGAACATATCCTTGGGTGAAAATTTAAAATAAACAAATAAATAAACAAACAAACAAATAAGCTGCTCCTTTCATGTATATAACTTTCTATTCTCAACCTAATATCTGACCATTTCTTCTCCTTTTCCTTAATTATGTCTCCTGTATTTTTTCATAGCTGCCATGTGGACACTGATGAAGACTTGGTCACAAGCGCTTCTGTTCCCCTAGTTTACTCAGTTGTTTTGGTAAAGGGCATTCCTTTTTGTAGTCAACGGTCACTTTTGCGTAGGTGACATAATGTCAGTAACTCCAGCCTCGCTCTCTTATGACCTCCAGGGTTTTTAGGTCCTGCTGCCCTGCCCACGGGGCATTTCCAGATTACTCTGTGTTGGTTGCAATGTGGTGTAGAAGAACAAGAAATGCATCACCTGTTCTTAGAGAGTGCATTATTTTCCCATTGCATCTGTAACAAACTTAGCAGTGTAAAACAACACTGATTTATTTTCTCGCAGTTCTGTAGGTAAGAATTCCAGCACGGCGTGGCTGGATTCTCTGCCCAGAGTCTTACCAAACTGGCATCAAGGTGTCGGCTGGGCTGCGGGTCTCCTCTGGGGTGCAAGGACAACCCCGTTCACTGGCAGTGGAAGAACGCGCTTCCTTCTATGCTCTGCATGTGACCTTCTTAGCCTTCTTCATCCTCAAACTAGCTTTAACGGATACAGTTCTTCTCATGCTTCCAACCTCTCTGACTTCCTTTTTCCTTTTTAAAGGTTTATGTGACTATTGTGGGCCCAACCAGATAATCCAGGATAATCTCTCTCTTTTTAAGTTCTGTTTGTTAGTGACATTAATTACGATTTCAAAGTCTCTTTTGCTATGCAAGGTAATGTATTCACAACCCTGGGAATAAGAGTGTTTATTCTTTTGGGGTCAATGTTTTTTTTCCCCATGAAAAACGTTACTGAAGACACATTCGCACCTTTTACACAGAGGATTAGATTAGAAAGGATACTAGGAATCACTTGGTCCAGTCTCTTTATTTTCCAGGTAAGGAAAGTTGAGGTTCAGTTTGTAAATAGACCTGCCAAGGCTGCACACCGTGCAGTGACAGCTCAACGCTTTTCCCGCTATGCCACCAATGCGATACTTACCTATGTTTCCACTAATTTCATTTCTTAAAAGCAATGCCCAATATCCTGTTGAAATTACATGCAATTATGAGTCTTTTATCAATTATAACAATTATTCATCTCAGCTTTGAGCCTTTTACTGAATGGAATGGCTAATAAAAATATTAACAAAAAAGCGGTTTGTAAAAAGGTTCATGGAGACCTGAATGAAGCAAATAGAGATAAATCATAATGCTGCCTGCAATTAAGAGTATGTAGTGGATATACATGGTTAGACACACGCACTCACGGAGCGTTAGAGTGTTTAGCTGGCACAGAGTGAGTCGCAGAGTCTCCCTGAAGATGGGTTTTATAGGACAATAAAAACATTGGCAGAAGGTGTTCTGAAGACGGAAGAAGAAGGCACAGATGTGTGAGTGGGTAAGTCAAGAGCATCAGGCAGATTGGATTTTGTTTCCTGAAATGGAAGTACACGCTTTTTGAGGAATAAGACAGGGATGATTCCGGATAGACGACAAGGAGTCATTTGCTAGAAAGCTTTGCGTCTGAGTCCACAGGAGGGTATGTAGTTTGGTTTTTGGAAAAGGAAACTGAGCGATATATTCCAGCTGGCCACCTGTTATCTGGGGGAGGATAAAGAGAGACCCTAGGGAGAACAAACCAGGAAACAGTTGAAGAAATCCACACACTGGCTACGAAATTTAAAAAATGGTCCATCAGAGAAACATGGGGACGGCACGAAAGGACTCGTTGACTGGAAGAATGTAGTGCATTTACGAAAGCAAAGATTCCGAGTACAAGGCTTGGAACCCAGGGAACCTAGAGGGTGGATATGCCACCATCAGAGATGGGAGAATATGAATGACAGGTTGTTCTCCTTCAGCGCATGCAGGACCTCACTCCGAGGCTGTCATATGTAAACCTGAAATGCATGAATGGGCGTAGGCAGTTACACAAACCATCACTTTTACTCTCCTTTTTCTCACAATAAGACCAAAAATTTACAAAAAATGAAAAATAAAAGATGAAATGATTATTTGGACTTTGGGGTATCTAAGGTGGTTTCTAACATTGATATGGATGATTTGGAATAACCCTAATGTTAGATAATATGGATAACACTAATATTTGGAATTTGGGGTAATAAGGAGGTTTTTGTGCACTAATATGATATTAGTTCACAGAAAACTTTACAGAAAAATGGGAAATATATTTTTTAAAGACAAACACGAAGGTTTGGCAATCTTGATGTATCACTCAACTATAATTTGCAGAACTTTCTCTTAAATTATTTCTTCATTGCTGTCCTGAAACTCCCATGACCCCATTACAAGCATTGCATATGTTTTCCTGATCAATAGTTCCTTAACTGGTAACTGCATTTCCCTAGGATTGGTCAGTATATCTAGTCAGGATTCTCAAGGGAAACAAAACCAATATTTACTTGTCCTATTGTCTCTCTGCGTGTATTTATTTATTATGAAGATTTAGCTCGTGAAAAAGTCTCATGATCTGCTATCCAAAAGCTGGAGACCCAGGAAAACCAGTGGTGTCCTTCAGTTCTAAATCCTAGGAGCTAGTGGAGTCAATCAGTGGTTTAAATCCTGAGGAGAAAATGAGATTAGATGTCCCAACTCAGTTTTCCTCTGTCTTTTGTTCTAATCAGGCCCTCAGTGGATCGGATAGGACAACCCAAATTGGGGAGGATAATCTACCTTATTGATTCAAATGCTAATCTGATCTGGAATTACCCTCATAGACACACCCAGAAATAATGTCTAATCTGTGCACCCCATGGGTAGTCAAAATGACATAAAATTAAATCTCACTGCCAGTGAATTGGGATAAATTTATTTCATCCATTGTTTTTAATAATGTGTTAAAGATACAAAAATATGAATAACTGGAGACAAAAGATAGCTTAAAATTTAGAAAATTCTTATTTGCATTTCTGTTCACCCATTTCTTATACTAATTTCTTCACCACTAGTTTCTACTTCCTCCAGCCTTTAAATGAATTTTCTTAATATCTCACTTGGGTAATATCACTTGGTTAAAAATCAAACAACCTTTTAGTTGCTCCTCATTGCCTAAAGAGTACCTAACTCCATTCTTTTAGGGTTAGCCAATTTTCTGAAGCATGATTGTGTGCTTTTTCCTCCCAGAATGCTCTCACTGCTCCATTTGTTTTGAGCGAGTAGCCTGGCTCTGTTCTCCTTTGTCTCAGGGGAGGTTTGGTTCACGGCAGTGAGGTCAGGAGGTGCCTTCCCCACGTGTCTTTCCCTGGCTCTTGTTTGCTTTTTGTCTTGATTTCTTCGACAGCAAGTACAATTTAACTATTATTCATCTATTTTTTTATTTTTCAATCATAGTTGACATCCAATTTTATATTAATTTCGTATAAACAGCATGGTGGTTAGACATTTATATAACTTACGAAGTGATGACCCCATAAGTCCAGTACCCAGCTGGTACCGTATGCAGTTATAATATAACTGACCGTGTTCCCTGTGCTGTACTTTACATCCCTATGGCTATTTCGTAACTGCCAATTTGAATTTCTGAATCCTTCACCTTTTTCACCCAGTTGGCTTTGTTTTCTAAAAGTCAGAGAAGTTTAGAAAGAATAAACATCTTGGATGGAAAAAGTATTAAAAATACCAGACGTGGGTAATATTTAAATATTTTAATTGACATTGAGATCTGTGTGAAGTTGGGCCTATGATGGAGTAAGTACCTTTATTCTTACTACAGTAGAGCCAAAACATCACTTCTGCCCAGATGACAAGTCAGTATCTCCAGTTTTATCTCTTCCATAAGCTCTAGTTCTTCTCCCAGCTGGCCACCGGACACTTTTCTTTGTTGATAGATATTTGAACAAGTTTCAGCAGCTTCCTTCTATTCCTAACTTGCTTACTTTGTTTGTGATGGGTTGTTTAATTTCATCAGAATGCTTTTTGTGTGTTTACTGAGATAACTGTACATTTGTTGTCCCTTTATATGTAAAAAGGGTTAATTGTATTTATATGTTTTCTAATAATGAATTATCTTTTGGTACCTGAGATAATATCAACTAGAATATGACATATCATCTTCTTCACACACTTCTGAATTTTTATTAGTATTTTGTTCAGGATTTACATCTAAGTTTATGATTGAGATTGGTTTATGCTTTTGTTTCTACTGTGATTCTTGTTTGGATTTCATATCAATGATATCCTAGCCTCCTGAAATTGAGAAAGTTTGCTCTTTTTCTATTCACTAGAAAAAATTTATAAGGCTCGAATGACCTCTTTCTTTTCCTTTTAGGAAGATTTTTAACTGCTCATTCTGTTATTATAATAATTGATTATAGGACTATTCAGATTCTCTAGTTCCTCTTGAAACAGTTTTGACATGTTGTATTTGTATAGGATTATCCAATTTTCTTAATTTTTCAAATTTATTGGAATAAAATTGTTCACATAATTTGTTTTTAATAGCGTGATTCCTTTTTTAAAATTTTATTTTTTTATGTTCATCTGAGGACATGCTTATTGATTGTTTTAGAGAAAGAAGAAGGGAGAGAGATAGAGAAGCAGAAAAACATCAAAGTGAGAGAGCAACATTGATTGGTTGCCTTTCATGTACATCTCAACCAGGCCTATTCATGGGCCCTGGCCAGGAATCAAACCCACGACCTTTAAATTTGCAAGGCAATGCCCAATCAACTAAGCCTATACCAGCCAGGGCACATATTTTGTTTTTATAATTTTAATTCCTTTATGTCTATTATCCTTCATCAGTTCTGAGAGAGTTTTGTCTTCTGGTCTTTTGATATAAACATATTTTGGCTTTGTTGAATGTCTACATTTTTATCACTGTCTCTTATTTTATTAACTTATTCTACTGTATTTTAGAGTCTTTATCTATTTTCTTTGGGTTTATTCTGATGCTATTTTTCTGTACTTTGAACTAGATATTTACCTCACATGTTTAAAAGGTAGCCTTGTAACTTATGTGGAATGTAGCTGTGTTGTTGTAGATGTGCCTTTTGACATGTCTGATTTGCAACACTGCTCCAAATAGAAGTCCTTGAAGTAAAATTTCTTGACCAATGGAGATAAGAGAATTGCGGCTACTATTTCGGCTACTCTGACCACACCTGAAATATGATATTCAGTTTTCTTAGCATAATTAAGAGAAACCCTAGTAAATATAGGATGCACACTGATAAAAGTCAATAAGGTAGTTGGATGTCTGAATTCACAATGAGGAAGTACTAAAATAACTATTGCTTATTTAACCTAGATATTGGAATGGGGGTAGAGAAATGAGAAAGTCTTCAAATCTTGGAGTACTATAGAATGAAAGAAAGACTGAATTTGTTTAATCTTTATGACAAATATTAGTTTATAAATAAAATTCAGAAACTAGATTTTGGTTCAAGAAATATACGTCTACTATAAAGCTACCTAATGGTAGAAAACCCACTGTCACAGGAATTGTTCAGAGCGTGGTCCACACAACATGACTGAATATAATGCAGGGGTATCATGCACGATTTAGAGAGCTCAGTGTGATAACATCTAAGGCCCTCGGGGGGATTAAAATCTCAATGATTATTGAAGAAAGATCCAGTGTCACCTACTGCTTTTGTTTCCATCACAGACAGTATCTAAAACTCCCAAAATGAGCTCAATGAATACCAAAAATGGATGTATAAATAAATGAATGATTGAATAAGTAAAACAGTCATAATAACAGCAAAAAATGATATGATATGATATGATATGATATGATATGATATGATATGATATGAGTGGTTTCTTGCTACCTTGTCCATAGTTAATACAGCTATATAATTAAAAAAGCACATACACGTCTGTGTGTGTGTCAAGTGGGAGGAGAAGAAAATCTATTAAAATTCAAGCACTAGAAGTGATTTCTTATTCAGGGTGAGTAAAACCTTCCAATGCTTCAATTCAGCGACACCTTGGGAATGTTTTATGGATCCAGTTTCATCACCTGTTAGCAGTGGGACTGAAAGGCTGAGCCACCTTTGATGGATGGCCCTTCGAAGTCTTGTCTTTAAAACAGTACCCTTGGCTCACCCCTTCTTCACTACACCCTTCATGCAGTGTTCTGACAATCTTTCTGCTGGCTCCTGAGTCAGTGTAAGCCATCTGCTTTCTTCAGCAAACTTCTGTCTGCCTTTGTACCTTGACAGTAAATTACTTACAGGACCTATAATTATGTCCATTTTTCAGTTTGAGGAGGTAATTTTATCATGTACACTCTAAATTCAGTCATCATTCTCTCGTTCTTGGATTACTATAATAGCCTCCCAACTAGTCTGCCTGCTTTAAGCTCTGCCCTTTCTTTCCCCCAATTCAATTTGCACTCTGCATCCAGCTGATCTCTCAATAACAAAAATGTTGATGATCTAATTTCCTTGTTTACCCATGTGCAATGCTCTTGCATTACCTGGTAAATCCCAAAGCCTCAGCATAGCCTAAGAGAGGCTGCAAAACCAATAACCTGCTTACCACTCCTGCATCTTTTCTCAACAAGACCTCTCTACACAGGCCGTAATATCTTTGGTTCTTTGATATCAACTATTCTCTCTATGTCTTGTCTAGGCTTTAGACAAGCTGTTGCTTTTTCCTGGAACTGTCTCTAGCAATGCCAAATGAGTTTGATTCGGTAAAAATAATTTAAATATTGGAGATATGTATAGTAAGAGTAAATCTTAGTCAACAAAGATTACAAAAGACAACTACTTTTATATTAAATGAACTTAATCTCATCTCCAGACCACCATCTTGCCACCTTGGTTGGAGTTCTATCAGCATCTTGGTCATTCTGCTAGCTGATTTCTTTGATTCCATTATATTATATAATAATTCTTTTATGTTTCTACAGGAACTCTTATTTCTGGGTTTCAGATATGGCTATGACACGTTCATGTTTCAGATCCTTCAATAACTCTCTATAATCAGTAAGATAAAATATGTCGTAGACTGCCAGTTATGCTCTCAATATCCACCT
Organism: Carollia perspicillata; assembly: GCA_004027735.1. Classification (NCBI taxonomy): domain Eukaryota; kingdom Metazoa; phylum Chordata; class Mammalia; order Chiroptera; family Phyllostomidae; genus Carollia; species Carollia perspicillata. The sequence goes on from PVKM010024718.1 coordinate 9,914, forward strand.
TTCCCTTGTTCCTGGAACACTGATTACTCAACTACAGACAATATTCCCCAGCATCCCTTTAAACTACCTGTGGCCTTTTGACTAAGCTCAAGGCAGTGGAATAATGAATGAAGCCATGGTCATCTCCAATCCAAGGTCATCTCCAATCCAAGGGCTAAGTTATTACTCTGTAGTCTGAACCCTGCTTACCTCTCTATTTTCATATCTTCCTGAATCTTTATACTTTAATTATAACAGCAACTGTGGTTTCCACTGTTTTGTGTTATTGCATGCTTATGAACTTTCACTCCATCTGTTCACCTATTATGAAATACCCTTTGAGACTTTCATCATGTTCAACTTTTGGAACTTCATCTCCTCCAATAAGTATGCTTTGTCTTCATCTCCTTATCTATTTTCTGGTCTGGGTTAGATGCTATGCCTGTCAGCTTCCACCATACCAGGTACATTGAAATTTCTTATTTTTCAGTTAAGATAAAAGTTCTTCAAGAGAGCTGCTGCATTATATCCATGTCTACAGACTTAATGTAGAGCAAGTGCTCGGCACTTAGGCCAAGCTTAACTGAGCTGCTTCTTCTACATCGACCCTGTTGTTATAAAAAGTTAGGTGGCAGAAGTCCCTGAAATGTCATGACAGGTTGCATGCACATGGTAAGGATCTGGGAAGAAGAACACTCTCTGAGGGGCCTCCGATGTCTACTTACCTTGGAGATCTGCAAGAAATCATTTTCCAGTGTAAAGGAAAAGAATCTTTCATTAGCTCCATTTCTGCACTGCAGCTCCCCAGTTGCAGTCTGTCAGTCATGTTCCTTGTTCCTCTCTTACTGTTTAGCCACACGTTCTTTATTCGGTCTTTTTTTCAGAGTATGCCACCCTTGCACTTCAATCTCAGCTACATAAGAAATGCCTTCTTATCACTATTTCACAAAGTATCAAAATTGCTTTGAGGCACAGAAAGCAATATAATTCTCATTTTTTGTTTGCTTCAAGTACAGAAGTGTGACAGGATTGGTGAGGTCAAGTATAATTGAGTTTAGGAAAGAAAAAATATTTGGGGGGAAAGATTCCTTTTATGGTACCATATCACAATGCCATAACTATGGACGACAAATGTTATTTGCGTTTCTATCGGATATGTACAAATCATCACTCCTGGATGGTTCAGTGATTTAGATTGTTAGTAATCTGTAAGTCCTCCTGATCAATGAGTCAAGATTAGAATTCAAAAATTACCCTCCATGTTTCCTTTTAGAGGCAAGGGGAGTTTTAATCCTGAGTTGTTGTTTTTTTCATCTCTTCAACTGTGGCCAATATTTTTAGTGGCTGTTATGACAGACCCCGTCAGTGGTTTTGCAATCAGAAGCCCTTCTGTCTCATCTTCACACAAGAGAGGCTGCACAAAGCTCACTTTCCTGTGTGCAGATTTTAGCATGAAAGCTATTTATTGATGCAAAATATATTTATGGAGCACCTTCTAAATTTGTGCTTGATTGATATATTAAATTCTTACTTTTCTCTCTCCCCAATGTCCCTGTTTGTTTTGTTTTGTTCTGTTTGTACATTCTTGTCTGGGGCTTGCACTTGCGAGGTTTACGAGGTTTCCAGCCCTCCCCAGGGTCCCTGCTAAATTCCCTAGAGCATTCTTTCCTTTTACTCCTAAGGGATGGTGGGGGGCGGCGTCTTGATTTTGGACATCTACTGGCAGCTCTAACTTGCTGTAAAGGTACTTCCTTAGCCAGGCTTCTGGGTGTGCCCTTGTCTTAGTGGAGATATAGAAGTTTATTCCTTCCATTCAAGGTTTGAGTTAATGCCTCAGGGTTTGGGTCTGGCTTTCAAAGACAGGTAGGCTAATAGGGCCTCCGATGCATCTAGGCTCTGAGCCTATGGAGAACATTTCCCTCTTTCCTGCATGTCTGACGATAAAACCCCCTTCCGTCCTTTCATCCCATCACCTTCCCTCTTGTGTGGATCTGTAATGATTGCTGGAGTTCTGGGAATTCACGGCAATAATGAGTTCTCAAGAGCGACTGTACCTTTTTTTTCCGAGTGGTTAGCTCTGAAAAGAATAATTTATCAAATCACTTTTATTCAACTTTGGAGGAAGAAGAAATAGGAAAAGGGGGGAGAGAAGACCCTTCTGCAGTTTTAATTGCTTTGCCGCATCTGGGGGAGGCTCTGCTCAGCTTATCAAAGCTTGCAGCCAGGGCCTGGAGCTCAGGGCTCCCTGCTGTCTGATTGGAGCGGCTGGGCTCTGCCGATGTACCAGATAGGGTCTCAGCTATCTGATGGTGTCACTGCTTAGGAAGTTAATTCAAGTGATGGGCTGGAAATTTTGGGAGAGTAGGAGAAAAGGGATAGGGGTTGTTTTTCAGGATTTTGTAAATTGATTTTTTTTTAAGATGAAGTTTTATTCCTTCCTTCCTTCCTGCTTCTCAGGACTTGGCAAATTTGTATATTTAAGGAGGAAAATAATTTCTTCTTTCATGTGAAGATCATAATATGAATTAGAGTCCTTTGCTTTACTTACTACGATCTCTTTCTAATACTCTGAACATCTCTGAACAATGTGTCTCACTGAGGAAACCAAAACTCCCTAGTGGCATTTGCATTTGCAGAGGAGAAAGCTGAGAGGCTTGAGCAAATACTCCAATTAAGGCAGGAGTTGTTGACTAGAGGTTTACAATCTCTAGGAAGTCAGACTAAGAGAGCATATATCAAATTCAGTACACGAGAAATCTATGAGCTGTTAGAGACACAAAACCTGTTTATAAAGGTGATTTGGGAGCAGCTTATAGGAATCATTATCAACTGAAGGTCTTAAAAATTGATAGTTTAAAAACTGATCTTTGTAAGTGAAAATGGTGGTCTGAATCACCTTGTGACTTTTTTTTCTTCAAGATCTTGTTATCTCGAGGAGGTACAACAGTGTTCTGTGGGCAGGTATGTGTGACCGACCAAAGACAAACAGAAAAAAAACATACGCTTGTTCATGCGCAGTTCTCTCTTCATGCTTCACAGCACCCTTGTCCTCTTGCGTGGCGGTTAAGAGCACCAACTTTGAAGCCACGCAGCCTCGTTCCCATCCTGGTTCTACTACCTAATAGCTGTGAGGATGTATGCGTATTTTGTGGGTATTAAGCGCATAACCTCTCCATCTTCCGAGTTCTAATCTGTAAAATCATAATAATTATAATCAACTGTATCATAGTGTTTCTTTGAGAATTAGATGAGTTCCTATTCTAAAACGCTTGCAGTGGTGCCCAGCATTTAGTAAATCCTCTGTGATTCAAGCTGTGCTTGTGCTTTGACAATTTATCAGTACCATACAGAACATACTAGTTTATCTTCGGTCCAACTCCACTGCAGTATAGGTCTTCGGGCCCCCAGGTTCCTGTGTTCTTGCACAGAAATGCCCTGGCTAATTAACTAAGGCTTTTGCATATGAAGATGATGATGATGGCCATTGTTACTATTCTCTCTCCTGAGTGGGTATAGATACTTCAGCCAGGTCAAGCCCAGGAAGGCAAGACAGGAGCTGTACTGTGTAACAGAAAGCGAATGGATTTTGGGACCCCTCAGACCTGGCTATGTTCAATCTCAGCTTTTATTCTCTGACTATGAGTGATTTACTTAACCTTTGTAAGCTCCAGTTTCTTAAATGTAGAAAAATGATTTTGAGGAGTCTGCATTATTCAAAATGCAGTCACAGCCATAACAGACTCTCTTATACAGTGAAATCAGACAATGCTTGCTTATTATTGCAGATTACGATAATATAGGTAGCCATTAGGGGAAAGGGTATTGTGTGAAAGATTTTTAAAATAACACGCTTAAATGGTTTTGAGTAGATAATTTATAAATGTTATATCTGTCAACCCAGTTAATATGAATTTCACGTTTAAAAAATTAAGAACCCTTTAACTACTATTTTGATTAAATTGTTTAATTGGAGGCAGAATGCAGGGTTATTGCTTGTCACTTATATCTGATAAAGAACCTGTGTTTTCCAGTTAATTCAATTCAAAATAAATCTCATCACTTTAAATATATTAGGAGAAGAGGAGAAAGGCCTTTCTCTCTTGAAAGCAACAATGGAGCAATCCATTATTAAATGTAGAAAATGATGCTAATGCAACCTGATGGCTGAGATTTCACAATACAAAAATCAGGAAATTTGGAGTTCTGTTTCCCACAGCGACTATGACTCTTCTCCACTGGAGCGTATGTAACATTTTATATTACCAACTATGCATTTAACTCTAAATTATTACGTATGCACAGTGGGGCTGGATTACCATCACCATGGGCACTACAAATGTGAAATTTCTGACATTTGTATATTTGAGAATTTAAGTTTCAGTGATATTTTTCATTTTTCTTCTTTTTATTTGTTTTGTTTTAGTTTCATTTTTAAAAATCCTCTCTTAAAATATTGAAAATATCATTACTGCCTTCAATCCTTCAAATTTCTCTATCTGATGCAATAGATATGTCAGAAAGGCTATAATATTTAAGTCCCTCTGTGTATGAATTAGAGACATAGTACATGCAAAACCCAGTTCAGTGCTATTTAATTGAAAACATATGTTTAATGTTCAGGTCCTTCTGTTAGCAACTTCCTACTTGGTCCTAAAATCTACCTATTAACATTGATTATGTTCAGTACTACAGTCAACAGTTTTGTTTGTTTGTTTGTTTGTTTCACAGTGGCATTTGGAAGAACTTGCCCTGGAGTTTGCTATCATTAATATCTACAGCCCATGTACTTATTTGATTAAGAAAGACAAACACAACTAGCTCTTGTGCTATTAAATTACTTCAGGACATATTTTTCAACCACTCTAATATCTATTCAATCCATATAATTAAAATTCAAAAAAATAATAAACAGTGTTAACCACTGTAAAAATCCATGTAATTCAAGTTTTTAATGATGTTATTCCAGATTCGTTCTTGGTTAGCAGATCAATGACCTGGAAGGAAATGAAGTTACTAAAATAGTCAGGCACTTAGAATGCTGAAACATCTTAGGAATCATTGCATTGAATTTCTGCTTCACAGAATTTGCCCAAAATATCTAAATAGACAAGGGCACCAAGATATACAAGTTCTGTCCGGAAGGTATCCAGCCATGAAATATGAAAAAATAGAGGCATTATTGAAGAAGATATAAGATACAAGAAACATTGTACACAGGACAATGATGCCCCAGTCCCCTTCAAAATAAGCACCTTGGGACCTCACACAGTTCTAATTGCCATCAGCTGCCCCACTGTATTTTTCTGTGTCTCATCAATGATCTGAAATCTCTTCCCTTTCAAAGGTGATTTTAGTTTTGGGAAAAACCAGAAGTTGCAGAGTGCCAACTCTGGGCTGTAGGGGGCGCTGAGTCACCTGGGTGATTTGATGTTTCACCAAAACACTCTACACAAGACATGATGCATGATGGGCGCATTGTCAGGATGAAACTGCCAATCACCAGTTGCCATGGCCTTCTGAATCATCCATATAGTTCCTGTGGAGGAATGTTCAAGCTTAATGCAAAATTTCAAGCAGATTCATTGCTCTACTTGCTCAGTCATTTTGAATGTAATGACGACATAATACACATGCTCACTCAGTGGTGTCTACTGTCCCCACTGACCAGTACAGCGAAGTCATCATTGTTCACACATGTGCATTCCAGTCCACTCTTCTTGTCTGCCAAGTAACATCGATGTTGCACAAATCATTCTTGTTATATTAACAATGGCTGGACTTTTTTTGGACAGACTTCATATGCACAGAAACAAGCATTATAGCAGAATATCATTTAATAAGGGCTAGTTAAATATTGATACAACACTACAATAGGCAACATGTAACAATGATAATTTATGTTCAAATTTGTATAGAACTTAAAAATGTCTGAAAAACTATCTATTAAATGTTGAAAATGATTGTCTGGATTGTGCAATTTCAGATAATATTTATTTTTCTCATGTTTTATCTGTATAGCATGAATTTTTTTCAATAATTATGCACAATATCACTTTCCTACCAGAAAAATACATTAAATCACTTTTAGAATAGCTATATATATGTCTGCACATAAATATGTATGCATGGACATATATGACTAATTTGATAGCTTTCGCTACTCTAGAGCCAATACAGAGCAGCCATAGACCCTGACATTGTCAAAGCTCACAAAATTGAACACATGAGCCTTAGCTTGCTGACAGGGTCATGACAATTAATTGGCCTCAAGTAAAGATAAAATTCTTCCTAAAGTCACTAGGTGGGGATCCAGGGATCATAGATTTAAGGTTTAAATTTTCAAGATGTTACACTTTTAGAGGAGGTTGAGTAAAGAAAGACATGGAAGAGACTGAGCATTCATTCGCCAGTTGAATAAAAGAGTATGGAGAGCATCTGGGTGTGGGAGGGTGAGTAGTGGGTACTGATAGCCAAGCAGCTATTAGTAGATGAAATAGAGAGGAGCTAGGGGAAGCATTTCAGAAGGACATGGATATAGTGAAAGATAAATATAGATTTTAAGGATACGATTTGGATTGATTAGCAAGAAGACTGGTTGTCAAAAGCATGGACTTAGAATATAGTTCAGTCAGGATTTATTGAATGCTTATTTACCAAAAAGCCAGCTAAGCACTGAAGCAGAGATAGAGCAATCAAAGCAAGAGAAAGGAAGACATGATGAAATGGAGAGATGGTGGGTAATGAATGAGCACTGAGCTCATGCCCGGAACATTAAGAGACAAGACTGAGCCACTTTGGCAGAAACTCTGCTGTTGAAATTTTCCATACTGCCCCCCTTTCTTCCCTTCCCACTGCCATTACCCTAATCTGGGCTGTTATTTTTCTTCTTAACTCACTCATGCAAAATGTTGTGTATCTGTCATTTGTCAGACATTATGAATAGGAACTTTTCAAGCATTTTAAATGTAATGACATGGAGAGATGTAATGGGAGCAACTAATTCAGCCTGGTAGATTGGGATAGTTTGTGTTTTGTTTTGTTTCGTTTTTCTGTCTTATTTCTAGATTCCTTTGGTGGTTTTCTAATTGTTAGACCTTACCTTTATTCAACCCAAAGCATCTTAATGCTTATAATAGATTCAAATACTCTAAAAGGAAATTCTATTATTTCACTTCCTTGTTCATGAACTTATAATGACTCTATAACAAGTTAAATTCCTTGCACATTCTCACTGTTTCATACTTCTACCCAAACTGATAGTTCTTCATTCATTTATTTATTCAGCTAAGGTATTTTTTAGCTACATTATGAGGAGCACTGAGATTGCAAAGATGAATAAGATATTGGTCCTTGTTCACTAAGAGTTTGTAATCTAGTAATACAAGGTAGAAATACATAAAAATGAGTACAATGAATGTATAATGTTATTATAGAGTGTATACAAAACTCTGTATAAAGGAAGGAGTTGTGACGTGTCTCTGAGCAAAGGAGTATAAAACTAATAAAGAGGCAGAGCTTAAACTAAATCTCGAGTAAAACAAGTTTGAGCTTGCAAACTGAAGAACAGCTTTCTTTGCAAAAGGATGAACATGAATAAGAGCATGGATAAATAAAGCACCTGTGAACTGGAACAGGGGTTGGCATTGAGATTCAGCTCAAAGTACACAGGAATGAGGCTACGGAGATGAAAGAGGCTGAATCATGGCAGGATCGCTTTATTGTCCTAATTAGTTTGTGGTCACAGACTTCCGTGGAATGCTTCTAAGAGAGACAGTGACATAACCATATTTGCATTTGGAGCAAATAGAGCTTATTGGAAGGTGATGCCAGAAAGAAACAGGATGACCAATTAAAAACTTGTTGTATTTATTTGGACAAGAGTACTGAGACAGGTTAGTAAAATGGGGAGACTGATACATGAGCAGATAAGATTCTAGCACAAAGAATTTATGGCATAATTTCAATATTTTTTCATATAGTATCTGGGCTGATGATTGATAGTCATCACAGAAGAAATCATTTAAGACTATTTAGGAGGTAGAAGGGATGATGGAGAGATGTGAAGAGGCAAGACAATTCAGTCCTGGGTGTTTTCAGTTTGTCATATTTTGGGGTGATTCAAATAGATAGTTGAATATGTAGATTTTAAACCCAGAGAAGAGTACCAGGCTGAAGAAACACACTTTCCAACCGTATAAACATCTCTAATTGAAATCATGGAACACATCTATCTATTCAACAAATACTTAATGGAAGCTAATTATAAAGCATAGAGACCTCTAGGTGCCGAGAATTTAGAAGTGACCAAAATATAGAGCAATTCCAGCTTTTTTTTTTGAACTTGCAATTTTACAGGGGAGTCAGACAATAAGTTAAAAAGTAAAATGTGTAATATATCAACTGGTAATAAATAGAGCATAGAAGAGGGACACAGAGTACAAGGGTGGTAATCATGGAAAGAGCTGTAATTTTTGCAAGGACAGTCAAAGAGGACCTTACTGAGAGGTGGTGTTTAAGAAACAACAAGAAGAAAGGCAAGAGCTGCCACAGTCATGGGTAGGAAGGGTAAGGATGAAACTATGAGAAAGGAGGAAAACCTAATGACGTGAATTTTAAAAAATCTTTTGAACTTAAAATATGTTCAAAAACTTTTAATGTAGTTGCAATATAGGTTTGGTAATATTTTTAAGTTTAAAATGGAATTGTTGTAAAAAACATTTTATGCCTAAAGCTTAAAATATAGATTAATTGTTGGAATAATGGAAATTATTAGAAATTTGTGATGTTTACTAAACATTAAGAAAGAATACTTATAACTGAAGTGCTTTAGAAAATTATTCCAGAATATATTTTCTCTCTTTATATGTAAATATATACCTTTCTTTCTATACATATCTTTAAGTTATTTTTGCTCATTTTTTTAAGTTTATACTCTCTATCTCTAAACAAGTCTTCCATGGCCAGGCTGTAACATGAGAAGACTCTATGCTCCACAAGGGCTGACATGGAAAGATCGTAGAAGAGATGCCTAGAAACCTTTGAACATTTTATCCCCAACACCTTAGTGGTTTCTGTGTACCTTTTCATCATGAACCTCACTTTTAAATTTACTAAATTTATGAAGATATAGTTTAATCTTTTCTTCCTAGTAACAATTAAAAAGCACAATTTGTGATAATTTGTGATTAATTTCCATAAAGCCCCAGGAAATTGTTAACATTTTCTATTTCTATTTCTATTTCTTTTGTATGTGTCTAATGAAAATAGTAAAATTATAAAGACCATGCATGGTGTAATTTTAATATGCCCAAATACTATATCTTCTGTACTAACCACACATCAAGATTAAATCAAGATTAAATTTCTTGATATAAGAGAATTTTTTCTAGATATTTTCATTTTTCTTGCATGAAATAATTCATTATATGTTATTTATTCCTGCTAACTATATTCTTCTCCTACCATTGCCTAAATATTTATTATCATTTAAACGGGAGGTCATAATTTCCTCAAAATATTTGATGTAATCAATGTACAACCTTTGAATATGAGCACAACTATGACTCTCATACATTTTCATATCAATATATAGAAAAGATTAGCTGTCCATGGTCTTTGTCACTCTCAGAGAGGGCAACAATTATTAAGTTGCTGTAGGCCAAGTGTGCTCCCTAAATCTCAGCATTCTTCTCCCCACTCATGCTCTTTATCTATAGGACTGTCATTATTATGTAAATCTGGAAATCTCAAATTTCCATTTACCATCAGATGTGAACCTCTTACCTGTTTCTTTCTGTTAACTAGATTCTTTTTCTGTAGGTCTCAGTTCTTATTGTTCATTATTATTTTTTAAATCCTGAAAGATGGTTGTATAGACAAACATAGCTTGCCTTTTCACACAACCACATCAAAATTACTCCTAAAACAGAGAATAATCATCACTCAGAACCATCAGAAATCATGTTTAATGGAGGTCTGACAACTACAGAATTAAAGAAACCACACCCATCCAGACTGCTAGGAGCAATATAGACATAGAAGGGCCTGGTTCCCCACGTATGTATGGTGGATAAAAATTCAGGAGGGATATTTCAAGAGCAAGAAGTCCCAGCCCCACCCCAGGCCCCCTGCCCAGGGTTCTAGGGCCAGGAATGTAAGTCCCCATAACTTCTGGCTGCAAAAACCAGTGGGGATTGAGTCACTGGAAGAAACTACTGCAGTCCCAGGAAATTACTCTTAAAGAATCCACACATGGACTCACCTACTCAGACTCACTCTCTCTGAGCTCCAGCATTGGGATAGCAGCTTGAAAGGCATCAGTGGCATAAAAGGAGGACCTGAGTGTCTGGCATCAAGGCAAGCAGAGGCCATTGTCCCTTTTCTATACTCTCCTCCCAATAAGCCACATAGCTGGCAAGCTGGTGTCATTTATGAGATTCCATCAACCTGGCTAAAAGAGTTTGACTTCCTTGGAGATCCCCAGAGA